>WOUH02040466.1:0-12283 GCA_009936405.2 Stevia rebaudiana
GTAAACTTAGAACTCACCAGCGTAAGCTGACGTTTTTAAGTATGCATGTCAGATGCAGGAGAAGGTTCAGGGTGCAAATGATGATTTGCTTAGCTTGGAGGCAATTGCGGACTTAGCTAGTATGCTGGCGATAATTAGTGACATATGATGTAAATTAGTTTGAATTTTATGTAACTGCACTTGGGTTTAATATATATTTGAGTTTTATTTCCGCTGCTGTGTAATCTCTGTGAAACCTTTATGCTTTGTTGTAAATCCGATGACGTGGCGAGCCCATGGAATTTGGGGCGTCACAGATATAATGCCAGTTATTAGACTCTGGAATAACTGAACTCAAAACACCTTTGTAAATATAAAGTGTATCTGCAAAGAATATCATTAAAAATGTCTACCATTCAAAAACTAAACATATTCAAATAAGACATCATTTCATAAAAGATTTCAATGAAAATGGTCTAATAGTCCCTTAGCATGTCTAAACAACTGATCAAATTGCATATATTTTCACTAAAACACTTGCCCATGCAACCTTTTCTAAGTTTGTCACTAGATAAAGCATGAAATTTGCAAGATTGATTATCTTTGAATTTAATAATTCTTAACTTTTAAAACTTTTAAAGAGTAAAAAAGATTTTACTTAGGTTTCTATTTATCCGTTGTTTCTATGTAATAACTGAAATAAATAACTACTTCTATGTAATAACTGAAATAAATAACTACTCATCAGTTGATCACAAAAAAATGCTCTAACAATTGAGCGACATAACTACTGTTATTTTCTTTTGAAACAATTGATTTCCCACAATTAATGATACACCTTAACACACCCTTCATCAGTTGTTATCCCAAATATATAAATATTAATTGTTTTCTCATTTGATTACTTTCCCACAGTACTTGCAATAAATTACATAGTTGGACTTTCTCCACTCTAAAATATTCCCGCAAAAAATCTTCTTTTTCCCAACGATCATCTTTTCATCAATTCTTCATCAAATCATGTCTGTCAAACACAAACCAGTTCGCAATCTCATCGTGTAGCTTGACAAATCTGAATCCTACCCCTAATATGATGAAATCGTCGGTATGCTGTGAAAATCCAGAAACTTCACTACTCTTACAGTAAATTCACAACTCTCTCTAAACCAAATCTGGACAAATGCTTCTCTCATTGAAGCCAGTCATCACATTTTCGGCATCACATACATTATAGGTGAGCAGAAGGTAGTAATAACTCCTTTGATTTTTCTCAAGTTTGTTTAATTTGGCTGATTATTGCCCCAATCTAATTTGCTTTAGGATTGGTCCATCAACAGTTTAATGAATGCGAAACACACAAAACACTTATCAAACCTTATTTTGCACCACAAATCAAATTCTTTTTCATACAATAGTGCAATGTCTCTCACCTAAATCCACTGGGTGGGAACAGATGCCTATTGAGATGCAGTATGTAATGCTATTCATTCTCACTTAACACTCTAGCCAAAGTTCTAGTTTTTGTTAATAGTGAGGACACAACAGTCCAAACTGTACCCACAATAACCACCACTTCCAAGTTTGCAAAGGCACGCACCATAAGTAAAACCTCCATTACTGCTCCCATCAAACACAAAAAGAAACCCAAAAATATCTCTCAGGAGGTTGAGATGCGTGAGGATGTCGGTTCCATACTATGGCCACAACAGTCGGCGAAACATCCTCTCACCAATTACCATCATCTCCACCAGCTATAGCCCAACTTGCTTCCTCTCAACATGAGCAGGTTGAAACCCAAAGGGACACCATATTAACAACTGATGAGTAAAACCTCCACTACCAAGTCTGCAAAGGCACCATCCAAAGGTAAAACCTCCACTGCTGCTCCCCCAAACACAAAAAGAAACCCAAAAATATCTCATAGATGTTGAGATGCCTGTGGAGGTCGGTGCCCCACTATGGCCACAATAACTGCTGGTGAACATCCTCTAACCAAGCACCATCATCTCCACTAGCTATAGCCCAACTTGCTTCCTCTCAACAGGAGCAGGTTGAAACCCAAATGTACACCATATTAAAAACTGATGAGTCACTTGACCATCAGTTTCAGACCTAATCTCCTAAGGTTCACGTAGTTTCTTCACCATCCCCTTCTTTCAACACAACTTTTACCACAACTCTCCAAGCAATTGATGCTTCCCATACATCTATACACATGATCAACAATTTCATACCAGTGATCTTAGTGGTTCAATTTCCAACCAGGAGATGAGGATGTTGATAGGTTGGGAAATACATTTTTCCAATCTACTGATATGGGTGGAGGATACATTACTTTTGCTAACTTGTTAACGTCTCAAGAGAGTTTATCTCTCAATCAGACTTCACCAATGACAACAACTGATGATGTCCTAATGAATGGAGCTAGAAGTTCCCCGTAGCAAGAACAAGGGGGCCATGGCATCAATGGAGTGGATCGAAGTCATGGCAAAATTGACAAATATGTCAAGAAATCAGATTATTCCATTAAATGAGATGATAGTTCAAAACAACAACTGAATGAATTGACGGCTGAAATGTCCAATATTCAAGTTGGAATGACTACTCTTACAAATTCAGTCATGAAGGTTTTGAATAATAAAGACCAGCCCACCACATCCACTCCAAGGCTGGCACCCTCATCTGAGGGTCACAAAACACACAACCTCCACCACAAAAACTCCACAAACCACCTCTTCTTTCCCAAGAGATTCAAAACCTCTCCTGGATCCCACTCAACTTACCTCCCTCATCAATTTCATTACTACCCCAATCATAAATCATGCCATCAATCGAATAACCCAAGCCACAAATGAACAAATCACCCTTGTGTGTAGATTTGTTAATACCATATTCAAAGAGGTGAAGAGAGAACTCCAAAACTATCAAAACCATCTCACGAGATATATGGTGTTGCACCTCTTTCACCATGGTTTAAAGAAGTGGCTGATGAAGCCAAAAAGGAGGAGAAAGAAAAGATATTAGATGATGCAAGAGGATAAAAATCTTGCCCACGATGAAACTGAGAAGCAAACAATAAAGGAAGTCAAAATAAAAAATCTCAAAGATTTTCTCAAAGCAGCTCTAGAACAACAATTTGAAACATTTGTTGCATTAGCAAGCCAATCTCAAAAGGAGAAAGAGGAACTCTTCAAGATCCTCTTACTTCCTCCAAGCTCTCCCATCTAAAAAATAAAAATAAAAACCAAGGGTAAACACAACTTTTGCATGAAGAAATCCCTCAAAAAATGCAGCTACAAAGTCGAAAACTACTAATAAAACAACTACATACACCCTGAGTAGTTGTAGCAAAGAGTGTTGCACCAACCACTGATACACCATGAGTATTTGTCCAAACAACTTACAAACCCAACAGTAGTTATTACATCAACAACTGATCAAGTTAATATATATCTTGTTTTTTATTATACAGTACATGTATATCTAGTTGTTTTAAGAATACAATACATGTATATCTAGTTTTTTGTGTAGTAGATTATTTTGTACTATACTACCGTACTTTATTTTTTTAAGTTTATTGTAAGTATATCACTATAGTACTCAAATTAAAGAGTAAAAAACGCTTGTTTTCAATACAAATACATGTTTTCATCCTTTGTGTTTCAAAAGTGTTGATTTCATCCTTTATCTAAACAAGTGGTTGCAGTTTACGTCCTATAAGCTAACAAACGTTACTTTTTCTGTTATATTTTTTAAAAAATGACCAAAATGCCTCTAAATCATAAAGGATGAAACCTGCTACTTTTTAAAACCTAAAGGACGTTTCCTGTAATTGTGTTAAAAGATGTTAATATTCATATTATTATTATTATTTTCTTAATGTTATTAATAGTTTATAAAAAAAATAAGCTACTTTAAAACAATGTTTTTTTTTTTTGGTTTTTAAACAAATAAAAATAATTAAATAAATCCAAATAGTTTTTAAAAAGTTTTTTAAACTTATTTTATAATAATTTTTTAGTTTTTAAAAAAATATTTTTTTTGAACTTTATAAAAACATATTCCGGTAGTAAACTTTCTATATACTTAAAGAATGTGTAAACATAAATATTAAATGTTGCGACAATTGTTGATGGAGACTAAAGGCGTTACCTTTTGTTGTATAGCAACTTTTATAGATATATATATATACTAGAATGATAATAATTAATAACTATAAACTGAGTCTTTATATTTGATGAGGTATAAACGTGAATTTCAAAAGTCGAAGCAACTTGTTCCGAGTAAACAATAGAAAGTGCCTTTATTATATAGTAATTTTTTTTTATATATATTTACAATAATAATGAAATAATTAATAGATATAAACCGAGTCGAGCTTAATCTTTAATAAGTAAACATGAGCTGAGCTCCCATTCGAGATTTTCAAAAGGAGAAAACCATGATCCTAGATTAACATGTCCGTTTACTCCAATAACTGAAATAAACTATTACTAAAAATTATTTTTAAGAAGTTTAAAAAAGCATTTAAAAATAGTTTAGAAAACCATTTCTTAAATAGTTTAGGAAAACTTTTTTTTTTAAGTTTGAAGAAAAATATATTAATGTAAAAACTAAAAAATATTTTTTAAAGTAACTTGTTTTTAATTATATACAATTAATTAAAATTAACAAAATAATAATAATAATATGAATATTAATATCGTTTAACAAAACTACAGAAGACGTTCTTTAGGTTTTAAAAAGCTTCATTTTTTTTTTAAATATTTAACAGAATAGGTAACGTCTGTTATCCTAAAAAACGTAAACTGCAACAACTTGTTAATATAAAGGATGGAACTCAGACTTTTTAAACAAAAAGAATGAAACCTATTATTCTATATATATCTAAAAGATGTTATGTGTAATTTTGTCTTGTTTTAAAAATACAGTATATGTATATCTATTTTTTTGTAGTAAATTCTTTTGTACTATACTCAAACTAAAGAGCAAAAATGCTTGTTTTTATTGTGCAATTTTTATTAAAAAATAATGTCGTATGAAAAAGTTATTAAAGGTTTAAAAAAAGTTGGGGGAAACTTGCAAGATTTTCTTCCTATTTTACCTTCTTGTTTACATTAAGCAAATGGATGAACAAGATTTGTTCTTATTGTTTTCAGTCAAGATTTTTTTCCTATTTAATTTTTCCCATGTTGCAACTCCATTTGAAAGCCTCATTTAGATGATGATGTTACATCTAAGCATGAGGGTTGCCGACTCGCGACTGTGATTTTGAGAGGTGTGGTGGTGATGAGAGTCAAGATTAGAGAGAGAGAAAAAAGATTAAGAGTTTATTAATTTTAAGCGAGTAAATTGTCAATTTAGTCCATGTGGTTTGGGCACAATCGTCATTTTCATCTAAAAGGTTTTTTTATCATCTGAGTTCCGAACATTTCAAGTTCTTGCCATTTTCAACAAATCCACTAACTCCGTTAATAAAACTACGTTAACTCGGGAGTATTTTTGTCATTTCAGTTTAACTTTTCATTTTTGTCATTTTGATCCAAACCATACTTTTCTTTTTTTCCAGTTTCATCCAAAGTCCACCATCACCACTAGTACCACCACCACCGTAGAGCTGCAACCACCACCACCGCCGCCGCCGATGTTGCCACCACCACCACCACCGCTGCCACCACCACCACCACCGTAGAGTCAGGGCCACCACTACCACTGCCACCTCTGCCACCACGGTGGTCGTGGTGGTGGCAACGGTTGTACTGTGGTAGTGGTAGTGGCGGCGACAGCGGCAGTGGTGGCAGCAGCGGTGGTGGTGGTGGTGGTGGTGGCAACATCGACGGCGGCGGTGGTGGTGGTGGCAGCTCTACGGTGGTGGTGGTACTAGTGGTGGTGGTGGACTTTGGATGAAACTGGTAAAAAAGAAAAGTCTGGTTTAGATCAAAATTTTCAAAAATGAAAAGTTAAACTGAAATGACAAAAATACCCTCTTAGTTAATGGAGTTTTTTTAATTGAGTTAGTGGATTGGACGAAAATGACAAGAACTTGAAATGTTAAAGATTCAGATAATAATTATTATTTTTTTGGATTAAAGTGCCAAATGATCCAAATCACATGAACGAAATTGACAATTTACTCTTTCTAAGTTCTTATTAAAAAAATTTCTTAAATCAAGGACTTTTAGGTCATTTGATAAAAAAAAAAATTAAGAGCAACTCTCACTGTGTCGAAGACATGCATGATTTTAAGATGATTTAAAGGTAAAAAGTTATTTTAGAGAAAAAGAGATAACATTTACAGAGAAAGGTTCATTAAGGAATCATAGAAAAAAGCGAACTGGAAAACACTTGTGGGTCGTTGATTTTTTTTACTGGATTATTTTTTTTATTGGATTATTTTTTATGTACTGGATTATTTCTTTGTGCTGGATTAAATTTTTTTGTATTGGATTATTTTTCTTTTGTCCTGCATTATTTTTTGTTTATACTGGATTATTATTTTTGTACTTTATTATTTTTTTGTACTAAAGATGAACAGTACAAAAGTGTTTCTCGGTTCTTTTTTTTTATGGTTTCCAATGAACCTTCTCCAACATGTATATAACAATTTAAGACGGAACAGAGACTAAAAACAAGATTTACTCTAAAAATATTATGTTTTTGACAAATTTGAAAGTGTTATTAAGGATGTGGCTTTTTTCTAGACTTGTGGACGGTCATGGTCATCAGTGCCTTTTGTGTTTGTGGGCGTAATATATTAATGGATTTAGCAGGATGACCGAAGATTAAAGTACTTAGTTGACCATAAAAACTCTACACATGATTCTTATATGTATTTTGAACGTGTTCCGCAAATATTGATTAACTTGGAGAGTTCGTGATTCAACTTCTTATGTTATTTGAACTTGTATCTCAGCGGAAATAATGTTCTGATAAGCGTTTCTAGAAACCTACTAATAGTCCTCCTCTCTATAGTTCGTTTTTTTTTTTCAAACTTAAAAAGTCTCGACCCCCTCCAGCCTGATCTTTGACTTATAAACAACCCCAAAAATCTAGAATCAAGAATTGTACATAAGATTACGCGTTTCATTCAACTAAATTTAGTATTATCTAATTGGATTTATCATCTACAAACTTTACTTTTATTATTCTAAATTTGAGGCCATTCCGAGAGTTACAAAAAATTTCAGGGTCGTGAGCAAAAAAAAAAATGTATTGGCCTCTAAAAACGAACTGAATAAGTCATTAACTTATTTTAATTTTTAAAATGTTTTATGAGCTATAAGTTAATTGCATATAAATCATTTACACATAGCAGGCTAAGGAGTTTATTGAGCTTATTAAAAAAATTTTAATGGAGTTATCATCTACTTTTAATTTGTCCAAACTCCAAATCAAATCAAATTATAAACTTTTATGCATAAAATTTAACATATAAAATATTTAACTTTTTTTTAAATAATGGGCTCTTTAAATTATTATGTCCTGAACGGTCGTCCACCTTACCTATCTTTCAAGGAAGGCTCTCCTAAATTATTCATAGAATTTTGCTATACAATATTGTAACATCTAGACCTACAAGTTTACTACCAGTGTTTTAAAAACCGGACCAAACCAGCCGGTTGAACCAGAAACCGGTGGCTTAATCGTACGATTAACCCCCTATTAAACATGCTTCAGATTAACCGGCCGGTAATGATGTGAACCAGGTTGAACTGGTGGATTAAACCACAATTTCCAAAGCGCACTTCATTTACAGACGTGAAGTAGCTGCTAATTTTAACATCCCAACAATGTGGATGAAAATCAATTTCAAAACAAAGCAACGAAGCAAAATCAACTAAAATTTTTAATTGGTAACAAGTTTCGAACTTGTGAGTTGTGAACTTCGGTATGGGATATTGAAGAGTCGTCAACGATGCTAGTGAACAGGATAATGCTAAGTTTTTAACATGGTATATATTAGTTTTTACTGAAAACTGAAATGAATTAAAATAATAGTAAGTTAAACAAGTAAATGGTTATTTTTTTAATACGTTAAAAAAGTAATATGAACTTTCGGTTCTTAAATCCGGTCTGACCGATCGAATGGTTCAACTAGTGAAGCGGTAAGGCGTCCAGTTCGTCGTCCTATCCAGTTTTTATAAACATTGTCTAAAACTCACAAACTCATGTATGTATCTCCAACTACATTATCTAACCCCAACTAAATTATAAAAAGACTGTTTTTAACGAGCCTCAAAAGTTAAAGGGTCAGAGGGGTGAATGACATTGACCAGTCATGTCCTTAAAGTCGAGGGTGTAGTACCCTCATCCCTCCAAAAATAATATTGTTTATGTTCTTAGAGCGGAGGGTGTAGTACCCTCATCCCTTATACTCTCTAACCTTGCCAATTAAATCATGTGTATCTTATGTCACCTAACTTTTACCTTTTCTCAACCCTTAACCTATGCAACGAAAACTTCTCAACCGTTACCCACCCCGGTACACACACAACCATGTATATCTTTCTAGGATATATGAAGCCGGAGGGGTATCCAAAGTGTTGAAGCCGCTTGTATGTGGCAGTGTAGCCGTTGAAGCCACGAGAACCTGCCTCCCACTCCGTCCACCCTTATATAATCTATAAAGTTAAGATCCATTTATCTTCTTTTTTTAACAACCAAGAACTTGATATATAAGAGCAAACTAGCATGTTACTAGAGATAGAGTACATGTTTAAAAGGTAAAATTACATCATTCCAACCATTTAAGGTTTTCATATTTTCCCTTATTTTGACCCACATGAACGCCATTGATTTGTTTTCACCATAACACATACACCGATGATTGAATGACTTGCATGAATAACATTGCATTTCTCGCATTCCATATGTCCCATAAAGTGGAGAAAATTTTGTCAATATAAGCCTTATGAGACCTACAGTGCCTGGCCAAGCATCCATCACCACTAAAAGCTCTCGAATTGTCGATACCTTGAAAGATGAGCATTTAAACAAAATCGCCACTTGTGACCACACCTCTGCTGCAAAGGGACATTTGAGTAAAACATGGTTTACTGATTCATAGGGACGTGTCTAATGAGCTGAGATCTCCTGGCGTAAGAGACATCCTTGGTTGGAGTGCGTTTTAAGGCTGCTTTCCAAACAAATAGATTGATATTTAATGGAGCACAACATTTCACCAGAAGAATGTGTCATCAGGATCGAACATTTTCCCCTATATGTCCTCCTTACCACCACTGTATTGAGTTGGTTGGGAGGCTCATCTTCCAAATCAATCTATCTGAACCACACTTTATTCACCATGATTCAACCCAACTATTAAGTTGCTCAAACTGAGACTTTTCTACGGGTGTTGAAGAAGTTATTCTCCAGCACCAAATTATACTTGCTTCCGTAGAGGGGGAGATTCTATCGTTGACAACACATTTTTTACATCTTTCTAGTAGGAAGAGATCATGGTGAATTTCCTTAAGAAACCCCTTCCCCGACTAGTCGTCTAACCAGAAGTAGGTAGCACTAACTACTTCACCTACTTCTGGTTAAACAACCGGTCAGGGAAGGCGCAACTTAAAGAAATTAACCCTGATCACTTTATACTGTATGGGGAGAGATTCTATCCTTGATAGCACATTTGTTTAGATCTTTCTAGTAAGAAGAGATCATGGTGAATTTCTTTATGTAACCTCTTCCCCGACCAGCTCTAACCAGAAGTAGGCAGCGCTACCATCCTCAATGGAATTACGACCCTATGTTAACCAAATAAAATTCTATTATAAACAATTTGTCCCAAAAATATCTCTTTTTAAAGGCGAATAGCGTGGTTACCCGGCCTCACCATGAAGAATAGATCAGCCTTTCACCCAGCAAATCGCTGAAACGTGGCGACCCCGTCCCACCAATCTATGTGAAAACTCACTTTATGTTGAAATAACTCTCGAATCACCTTAGGGCCTGTTTGGTTGGACGAAATTTAATGGCATTGAAGTGATTTGGAATTTGAATTCCATCACTTGTTGTGTTTGGTTGGCTATGAAAAGGAATTTGAATTGAAATGAATTCCAACCAAATCTCACACTTGATGGAATTCAAACTCTTTCCATGCTCCAAAGGATTTTGGAGAATTTCATAGGAATGTGTTATCTACTACCACTAACTATCGCACCGACTACCACCCCTGCCACCTGTCACCACAACCTTTGCCACCTGTTGCCGCCTCCTGCCACCTGCCGCCACCAGCTGTCATCGCCTCCTACCACCAGCCTCCCGTCGCCACTGCCGCCTACTGCCCCTAGCCGATAGCCGTCCCCACCTCCTGCCACCGCCACTATCTCCTGCCATCTACCGTCACCAGCCACCACCGACCCTGTCAACCGCCGCCACTGCACCCCGCCGCCATTGCTTGCCACCACTGTTCGCCTCGGTCATGAATCCCAAATCCATAACAAATACAACCAAACACATTATGTATTTTCAAAGAAATCCTATAAATTCAAATTCTATTTCCAAAGAAATCCTATAAGTGGTTTTTAGTGTTATGCTGAAAGCATGATGCCTTTATAGAGGAACAGAACACGCGCGTATTCATGATTTAAAAAAAATTTCCAATTTCAATTCAAATTTCATTTCCAACAAATTACACGAACCAAATGGGGCTTAGGGTTATATGAACTCTTGGAGATTGAGACAAATAAATATCTATTTTATTAATTCAAAGAAAGTTTTCATTTAAAGCGGTGGGGGGCCTCGGTAGAATTGCTTATCGAATGATTCGCATTTCACAACCACAAAAAAAGGATAGACGTTTAGAAAACAAAGGGGCTAGAATCGTCACTTACCGTAAACAAAAAGGATCAGTTGTAAATAGAACAGAATACTTGAGATACATTGAACCTGGACATACTCTATATCATCTATAAATAAACCCGCGAGCGATCTAAGGAAAGACCGTACCTCAATCGAATCAGCCAACAAAACAAAATCTTTCCAATTTCATTCATTCAATCTCAACATTCAACAACATTCATCAATGGCTCCAACCATTTCGGTGCAAAACCAGCGGTCGAACAAGAAGACAGAGGAGGAGGAGGAGGTGTTGAGAAGGAGAAACGAGGAGTTGGAGAAAGAATTGAAAAAATGCCATGAAAGAGAAGAGAAGATGAAGATGGAGTTGCAGAGCGCGTGGGAGAGGCTGCAAGTGGCGGAAGATGCGGAGGAGCGTCTTTGCACGCAGCTCGGAGAACTTGAAGCGGAGGCCGTTGATCAGGCGCGTGAATACAGAGCGCGTCTGCTTACATTGATGGAGCAGCTTTCGGTTGCGCAAAAGATAATTGGATCTGCTTCCCTTCAGACACCGTCATTGGATATGTAAATCAAATGTTGTAATTTTGATATTGAGAAAAACAAATGCTGTAATTTGTGATTCGTAGTAAATATAGAGATTGTAAATTGGTTTTGTTTGATTGTAGACATTTAAATAATATGAATTTTGTAATTTGATTTGAGCTTTGTTCTGGAATTTTTGTTCATTAATAAGAATTTGGGTCTTGAAACATATGTTGTTCTAAAGAGGGTACGTTGTCGGAAGGAACAGGGTTTTGTTTTCTTTGTGAAGTTCAAAATAAAAAGGAATAAACCCGGAATATTCCCATTATCATCGTCAAAATCATAGAACATATTGACAAAGAAAAACAAGTGGTTACGGTCTCTTTAAATAAAATCCGTTTTACCGTTTTATATCCAATTTAATCAGCCTTTTCAGCCGAGAGTTTTATCGTTGGTTGAATTCAGGGAAGTTTTTGTTTCACATAGTCTTTACCAGGAAATTGAAATGTTTTGAAATTCAGGGGCTTTTGGTTCACAAATTCTTTTTAAGAGAATTAGTACGTTTTGAATAATTGGAAATTCGGTTTCGGTATAACGAATCAGTTTTGATTTTGGTATGATGATTCAATTTTGGTTTTGGTTTTGAATTTTTTAGACTTGATTGGAACAAACTTTTGGAAGGAATGACCAGAAGAAAACAACCGCAACTCAAGGGTTATAGAAAGACGTTACACTTGTTTTTTTTTTTTTTAACAGCGAACACCGTGGCCACTCGGCCTCACCCTGGCATATTGATCGGCCTTTCGCCCAGCAAAATCGCTAAAGCGTGGCGACCTCGCCCCACCAATCAAGGAGAAAACCCACTTTGCGGGAAACCCTTGGGGCCCGTTTGGTTCGTGGATTTTGTTGGAAATGGAATTTGAATTGGAATTGGAAATGGAATTTGAATTGGAATTTATAGGATTCCTTTGAAAATACA
>WOUH02040476.1:0-12281 GCA_009936405.2 Stevia rebaudiana
TGTGCTTGTGACCCAATCGTAAAACGTCACAGATACGCCCCTCCCCAGTTTGGTTAAAGTCTTCCGCTGCCGTGTTTCGGGGAGCGGGGTGTGACAGAAGGTCCTCGTCAAAGAATTAAAAAAATCATGATCTAACTAGATAGTTCATTGGGGAAGCATATAAAAAGGAAAACTGAAAACGTGCACTGTTCATCCTATAAAAAAAAAGAATTTAGTAAAAAAAATTAATCCAGTAGAAAAAAATATCCTGTAAAAAAAAATCAACGACTCACAAGTGTTACACAGTTCACTCTTTTTTTATGATTCAAGAATGAACTTTTTTCTCACCTAACTAAACTTCATTTGTGTTTTCCTTCATATTTTATTATTATTTTAAATGATTATGCATCATTAAATCAAAAATTTTCTCATCTTTTAAACGAGTGTATAAATAAGCCATAAAAAAATTACGTCAATTTTTTTGGATATTACATATATGCAACATGTAAGAGGTTAGGCTTAAAAGTATGGAAACTGTCAAAGAAATGTAAAAAGTTGGGTTAAACGAACTCTGATTGAGCTCATTCCAACAACGTTGGAAACGTCTCGTCAAACTTTACGATCTTAGCTTTTAGCTATTCGGTTTAGCTTTTAGTGTTTAATTTTTGGTGTTTAACTTTAGGATTGCTATAAGGTTTAACTTTAGTGTTTAGATTTAGCGTTTAAGCTGTAGAGTTTAGATTTAGGGTTTAGGAGCTAGTTTCAGTGTTTTGATTTTCGGGTTTATCTTTTATGATTTAGCTATAGGGTTTAGGGTTTACTGTTTAAGGTTTAGAGGTTAGCTTTTAGAGTTTAACTTTAGAGTCCAGCTTTTAGGGTTTAGCTTTTAGGATCTACCTTTAAGGTTTAGCTTAATGGATTAGCTTAAGGGTTTTCACTTTAGGGTTTAATGGTATTTTATTAACCCGATCCAAACCCGAATAAACTGATTAGGATTGGATAAGTTGGGCCATGGTATTCTAATTGGGTTGACTTGACCAACCCGAACTGTTATTAGGCTCGGGTTTTGGGTTGTTTTTTACAAGAAAAAACTAGATTTGGGTTGATCCAGATAACCCCAGGTTTTGGGCTATTGGGCTTTTCATATTTCTGAAAAAATGTCTGAGAGAAATATTAGTTGCAACAATGCAATCTTTATGTCGTTCAGTGGTTAGACAAACCAAGCGGTAAACTTACGTTGTGTTTTCATGTAGTGGCGGAGCTTGAGTAGGATTTCATGGGTTGCCAAGATCATATATGTAGAATTTTAAGGGATTTCATTGCCGGCCTATATATATAAAAAAAATTTCGGTCAAAATCGCGAAATTTACACTACGGGCGAAAAAATCATCAGTCGCCCGGGCAACCCCAAGCCCCTCTTATATTTCGCCCCTGGTTTCGTGCACGATCCCTTGCTAGTGATATACGTGTCCAAATATGTAAATGGTGCAATCTTCCTCACACAAGAAGGTATTAAGGCGATCTTCTTGGTTCCAAACTAACAATGTATTCTCTACAAACATATATCGTTTTCGAAGGTTATGAAAGAGTTCAAGGCTAATACATTTCAATGGATTCATTAAAATGGAAATCTTGGTGTAATTTCATGCTTACAACTTTCTCTAAGTCTTGAGTAATGTATGTTTGAATGCTTCTAGTTTCTTGGTGGGAGCATTTTATATTTAACAATTTCTTGTCGTTGAAAAGAATTAATAAACAAATAACACCCAAAGTTCCGTGTAGAATAGAGATGCAACAAAATTCGAATCCAGTTGCTTAAAATAATATCTTATTGTCACATTAGTGCAATAACAAGTGACATTTGTTGCAATGGTACTCTGGATATTTCTTATATGAGAGGTCATATGTTAAAGTCTTACTCAGAGCATAAAAAAACGCTTGGGTGAGTCATAGAGTTTTCTCACAAAGTGGGTTTTCTCTTCGATTGGTGTGGTGTGACCCCACGCTTTCAGTGATTCATTGGGTGGTAGGCTGATTTGTTCTCTATGGTGAGACCGGACGATCATCTATATGCTGATTAATAAATGTTTTCCTTTTTTAAAGAAGACCGAAAGTATTCGATTATAGATAAAAACAAAGGCAATAGACATTTGATATCGTATAATATTCAAGGTGAATCCGGGACCGATAATCATTGAATCACATTCATGGATACAACAAATCAATTAAGTGTGATGGTCCATATATATAATAGCTCTACTTTTGAAGCTTCATATTAGGCTTTCATGTTCACAAATGGTCCAAGTGAAAATGCCTTGGACTTATAGATAGAATATGACGTATCAAACTTATAATATGACACTTTATCATTTTTTTACATTAACATGATATGTCCATTGAAGACATGAAATGACCAGTCAAACTATACAAGGTTTCTTGGGCTGATGGTGCTCGATCATACAACTAGAACTTTGCGTCCTCAAATTCTTACGACCCCTATATTATTTCTAGTAATAGTTCAAACTATTTTAATTAAATAACAAGAGGTTTGGAAGTTAAAGTGACTGGCTGTTTCATAGAGATGACCATTCACTCTTAATGACCGACGGGCATGCCAAAATGGCTCAAACCCTTAGAACCAGACTGGTTAGGGCCTACCGAGACCCGGTCTGGCTCGGTTTCAAAGCATTCTATTAAATCGATAGTGATGGTTACAAACAAAGAAAGTTACAAAAGTTAAATAAAATGATTACCACATAGATATACATCTCTAATATGAGTATATTGGTGAATTTGACATAATTTAATATTTTGATCATCGCCCCTATATAAATGTTTTATGACCAAAACTTTTTCCCTTTTAAATGGACATGCGTACATTCAAGTATTTAACGTGGCTAACATTTCTTGCTTATAATTCGAGGTACGCGATGATTGTCAATGCCCTCCTGTGTCAAAGTTGCACAATATCATCTTTGTTCATGAGAGATTATTTAAGTATAACAAATATTAATGATTTAACATGTTAACAAGCTTTTTATAGTGTCATTTTCAAATATTGCCTTTATCAGAGAATAATGATTTCAAATCAGCCACCCACATGCTAGCTAAAATTGGCACGTATCCCTTCTACATTCTTCTAGGGGTGTTCATGTGAATAATGTATCATGGTATTTTGGTACTTTTATAAGGAAAAAGCGGACTTGTTTATGGTAGGGAAACTGCAAGTATGTTTTAATATTCTGTTACAAACTACCGGACAATATGAATCATTTAAGCCCAACCGAGTTGTGTATTTGGTTTTAGAGGTCACGCTAAACGTACACCCTTTTATTCTTGTCATACACTCTTTCTGGAAAATCTAGTTTAAAACTTGTTATATTTCACCTTTACAAAAAATATTTACAAATAAAACCTTTTTAGTTAAAAAGAAGATAAATATAAATAAAATAAAACAAAAACCATTTTATAAAAATTAAAATATACCTTTTTTTTAATTAAAAAAATTTCCTGTCATTCCATTTAATGACAGAAAAAACATGATTGCCATTAAAGTAAAATGTTTTAAGTTCTAAAATGCATTAAAGATTTAAATCACTGAACAGAAGTTCTAAAATATCTCGAAACTTCGAAAGTGAAAAACTATATTTTTACTTTCTTTTGATTTTATTTGGCTCAAAGTTAAATCTGATGTGTTTCAAAATTTTGGCGTTACCTTGAAAATAATACAACTTCACACACAAATATAGTTTGCATTTATTAAGAAAAAAAATCTAACTTCACTCGTACAAATAAAAAGTGGTTCAACTACTCTAGATCATGTTTATGTGGATTTTATAGATTTGTTAATACGATTATATTGATTTATTAATTGAATAAGTTCTCTAGTGAAACCAAGACAAAAGAAACGAAAAGAAAACAAATAAAGTTTTTCAAATTAAATGGTTTAAATTATACTTTTCACAAAGTACGAGGGAAAGGTATGACAAGTAAAAATAGAGTAAAGGACGGTACATTTAGCACTACCCTTTGGTTTTTAATTGGTTTTTAACCGAAACAGATGTAGTCATTGTTTTTTTTCTGATATAGCAAAAAGAGCCCGTGCGGACATTTTTAAATGAGACGTCTTTGTAAAAACGAATAGTATGCAGGTGGCAATGTCTGTGCGTGGTGTGCGCAGCACCGACAGAAGAGCTTGCGCGAACCTTTTTTTTAGAAAAACAAACACCACCTAACCTCATGGTTCAATCCAAATTAATTGAGCTTTGTAAGTTGGGGACCACATATTGAACGGGAAAAAAATGTATATATAATCTGTACGTCTATAAGTGCCTGTATAAACAAGAATTTATATAAACTATGATTTGCATCTCTGTCCTTTACTCCAAAATGCAACTTGGGCTTACCACGAAAAACCCGCAAGATGAGTCTGTGTTCACATAGTATCTCGTTGGTCGATCAATTTTATATTTTAATTTTCCTCCCAAAAATGTGACCAGCCCTAAATTCTCTGCAATTACCTTTCGGATTACAAGCTAAGGTTTGGCTTGAAAGTGCTTGAAAGGGTTCATTTTGATCCAAAGTGGATCAAATCAAGCCCCTTATAAGAAAAAACCCTTATGGTAAAATAAAATCCAAAATACCTTTTTGTTACGGGCATGAAGGCTATTATACATATGTTTGATATGTTCATCAATCAATGTCTAGTTTGTCTTCAAATTAATCACGCTCTTTTGCACACACAAACTCATATTGGTCATGATATAGCAATCAATGTTCAAAGATCCGGACTTTATTGTTTCGTCTACAGGGTGAATAGATTGATGGTTAGGAAATTTTGACGGAATTAGATCTAATAATAAGAGGAAAAGATTGAGTTTGAGGTTGGATTGAATCCAAATTTCAATGAGATTACCATCATCCGCTCTATGTCATCAACTCGATGAATAGTATGTTATCACGATTCACATTTGTGAAAAATGGAAATCTTCATGGTCACTCGTTTTTCATATTGCGTATGCTCTTGTGGCACTATGACCAGAGAGAGGGCATATGTGGTGGGTGGGTTGAGTGATGGTGTAGGAGAGAGTGGAGATGGCAAAGAAATAGGAGAATGGATTAAGAGAATGACGAAAAGTATAATTTCCCTGAATGAGTCGATGTCGGTAGATGGTGTGAAAACTGTCGAATTCCAAAAATTAGCGAGAGGTTCTCCACTCTTATTTGATCCTTCTTCGGGCCGAGTGGCATCCTCGACCCGAGCGGACGTGAAATGTGTCTGGAAACTCGGGATCGTAAATGGATTCGAGTATAAAGTCTGATGATATTAAATTAACGGAATACATTAACGTTGTTGGTCTCATGGACTTAATTCACGAAAATTAGAATCCACAAACAACATGGATTCAGCTTGTGAATTTCTCAGGGTAGAGACTCAATTTACAATTTTGACTAAAAGAAAAGGACGCAAATTGCAGTTTACCCTAAGTTTTTTCTTAGAATTAGTTAGGACTTATTATAAATATTTTTATAATTATTAGAAGATATTATTGGGATAGTTTGACTTTGTAGTTATTGTTTATATTTGGCTAATTGATTAATAATTAGGTAGCTTTTGTTATACATAAATGGGGTGTAATGGAAAGGGCCATTACATTAAATTGAAAAAAAATATGTATTGTTATATTTACGAATGAAATGTACAATTACATCAAATTATAATTCCTTCTATTCTAATGATTATTGTTCATTGGGGCATGGGTATTTTTCAATCCTTTCCTTGAATGAATGATCCGATCAACGATCCAACCAATAAAATGACCCGTTACCCTACCCATGATCGAAACCATGACCCGACCCATGATTTGACTTATTACCCAGCCCATAATCCAAACCATGACTCGAGTCATCACTAGAACCAAGACCCGACTCGTGACCCAAACTATTACTTGAATCATGATTCGACCCATGATCCATTTTATGGCCTGCCCCATGACTTGAACCACAAACATCATATGAAGAACTTCATGACCTAGCCCACCTAAACTATTAATCAACCCATGAGCTAAACACATAACACGGCCAATGAACAAACCCATGGCCCTAACCATAAGTCAGCACACCACCCAAACCATGACTAGACCCACAACCTAAACCACAACCTGACCCATGATCCGAACAATGACCAAATCAACGACCTGAACACATAACTCGACCCATGAACAAACACATGGCTTGGACCATGAGTCGACCCGGCCCTTGACCCAAACAATGACGACTAGAACCATGACCCGACCATGAAATGTATTTCATTCCTACGTATATCTTATTATGTCTACCATACAACATGAAGTAATT
Organism: Stevia rebaudiana; assembly: GCA_009936405.2. NCBI lineage: Eukaryota > Viridiplantae > Streptophyta > Magnoliopsida > Asterales > Asteraceae > Stevia > Stevia rebaudiana. Next base: position 6,337 of record WOUH02040476.1, read on the forward strand.
ATTTATTTCACTATCACAAGCACCAAACGGGACAATGCAATGTTAATGATCTAATTAATTCATTTGTACATTTCATTACCTCGTTTATTTTATTACCACATTCCTTTCATTACCCCTTTCATTTCATTCACCAATTCATTCAATTGTCTCATACCAAACATACTCTTAGAGTGCTTTCGTTGTTTCATATTACATGAAACTATGAAAGCGTAAGGTTTCATAGACGAATCTCAAATATCCGTAGCAAAAGTTTGACGCAATTACCAAAGCGTCACCCATTTTGGTCGCTAAAGATTGTAAACTTACTTCGTGGTTAATATGGACAAATAGTCGTCAGTTATCTGCGACTATATGATTAGCGATGATAAAAAGCATCTTAAATCCGTCACACAAGTTTGTGGCGGGTTACAATATTGTCACAAATGATTGCTTTTGTAAGTGTTATTTAATTATATACTTAATTATCCTACTTTTTATTTTTACTGTGCTCTCTCTTGTCTACTTATTATCTTTTATGGTTCCTATTTGACCACAAATATTTCATGTTCCCACTCTTATCATTCATCTCTTCCAATATATAAGACTACCAATTCTTGTGTTCTTAAAACCAAAACAACAACCGCAATGGCTCTCCTATCGAAAGTAAATTTACTCATATTCTTAATTTGGGCAACACTTGGGATCTTCCAAGGTCAACTTTTAATTATCTCATTCTTATTTTTCTTTTTTCTATCCTTCTATTACATCTACCTTATCCTCAATTTTCAAATTAAGAATATTGGCTTTAAAGTATCATAAAATTCAACCTTTTCACTTTTTTTCTTCTTCTTCTCTTGTTTAGTAAATGCACCATTATAGGTGCATTTGAAGCTACTATATATAGTTAAAAATGATCATTAGAAGATATTGTGACCGAGAAGTTTGTTTCAAAACTAGTCACAGAAAGTGGTATCACAACTTATTATCTGTTTACCTTCTATTTCGACAACTTATTATCTGTTTACCTTCTATTTCGATGGAAATTCAGTGTCTTTATCTTTGAACCAGATTTACTTGACATAACTTTGATTAAAAAAAGAGAGGAAAAAGAGTATGTAAATCAATGGCAAATAAAACCTTATGCAACCTAAAAAGGCATTGCAAATTAAATGCTTACTTTTGCATGTGAATGTACCTTTGTAGGAGTTGCAGGTTCCAGAACACTAGCTCTTCTTCCTCAACAAAATTCTGCAACAGAAAAAGACTTACACATGCAGGTAAAGAAAGTACAGTTTTTTAAAACTTTATTGCATGTAGACAGTAGAATCATGCAAAATTACAGTTTTTTACAGCTTTTTCACAGAGTAGAAATGGGCAAAATCCAGAGAAGGTATAACATTCTTCATGTTAAGAACAAGTAGTTAAACAATCATTACTCTGGATTTGTCAATTCCATCTCTGGATATATGACCAGTTTTATTACATGTTCTTTACTAATTTATAAATGGATTTGGATAACTTAGCATGCAAGCAATTTAATCAATATTCGGAGAATACGAAGATCAATGATCGGGTCCGTGAGGCCAATTTGCACGTACAATGAATGCAGGAGGTGCAGGTTCAAGTCCAGATGCATTGCCAAACAAGTTCCGGTTGATGGAAACGACCCGATAAATAGTGCTTACCATTATAGATGTATTTGTCGTAGGTAAGCTTTCTTATATTTTGAGACACTAGAACTGAATTCATGTTGTTAGTTGGAATTTGAGAAAATGATGTGTATTATTGTAATCGTTAAGAACTAATTTTAACGTAAAAAGTCACCAAAACTACGTAAGTATGGTATTGTTTGGTAGCATTTTAATGATATCATTAAAAGAGTACCTCTGAATTGGTAACATCAGTTTACGATTTATTTACACATTTTAATAGTTTATACGGCCTCTTCATAGGTAATTTTTAGGAACATGCTCAATACTTTAAAGCGTGGATACCTCTTAACTCAATAAAAAAATTGCTAAAGAACCTCTTACTTTGAAGATATAGGGGAAGATAAAGAGAGGAGATTATTTGGTTAGCCTAAGAGCATTCACAACCCACCCCTAATCACATCTCTAAATGTTTACAAAAACTACCAAAAATCACTCTCCATCCCATCTCCCGGCCAACCCTATAACTAATAGGGAAATCAACATCATCCCTCATATTTAGGGGAAACTTCCAAATTCTTATTTTATTATTTTAATATTATTTGTGAGAAGTGTGAGTGGAGAAGAAAGAAAAAAGTATAAAAAGTTAAATAAAAATTATAATTTAATTGAACAAGGATGAAAATGGGAAATGGGTTGTAAAAGGTTTTTAAAAATTCATCAAATTTTTGTAATAATGATGAATTTTGGTTAAATTATGGAAATAGGGATAAGAGATGGGAATAAATGAAAGAGTTCAATTGGTTTATCTTTTAAAATTGATGTTATATTTAACGAAACTTGAATCTAGTATACAGAGAAGGTTGTACAACCAAACACAATTTTTTTAGTTCAATATCGTGATGGATGCTAATGTCTATAGAAATTTGTAAGTCTAGATTTAGAATAATATCTATGCGTAACGCATGCAGATAAATATAAACATGACTGCAATGATGTATTATAAAACTTTTTATAAAAAGGGAATAGCGAACGAACTATGGTTTAATTTTTGCCAAACTGTATTAATGTAACTTTGAATTAGCTTTGGCTTGTACGTACGTGCTATTCACAAGTTCTTAAAAAATCATATATATAGGCATTTTATAAACATCATAATTTCAAAAGTTGTAATAGATAAATTTACAAACATAAGTTAAAAATAGGTAAAAGGAAAACCATATACATATAACGCACACCTAGTTTTGAATAAAATGACATCAATATTCGGTATGTAAATATGGTGCGCTTAGTTCCAAGTACGGACTTATCACAAGTCAGTGATAAGGATCAGCTCGTGTAACTCAAATAACAAGTGGGTTTTATGCTTTTTGATAACTTGTTTATCAAGTCGGGTCTTGCCTATATAAACATGACAAAGTCTAGGGTTATGATTATGATGATGAGAAATTATTGTAATTTAGTTTTCGAATAAGTTTTCTTAATTGCAATAATAATTGAGTTCATCTATATCTCGTGTGTTCTTGTTTATCGATCATGTGCCTTTAAGATAAAACTTGTAAAATTAAAAAAACCAAACATTGAAACATATGTGACGGCATGTATGTTAGCTCTTCAATGAGTTGTAATTGTACATTATCACGCACAGCTCAGTATAAAATAAAATTACATTGAAATGTAAATAAAAATAAGTACATCGCAACACTATAACGCTACATTTCTTAGACGGTAAATATAACGCTACATCTAATAACATTAAGTACTAACTATAATAGCTATATATATTGCATAATGTTTGACTGCCATCATGACTTTTAATTGAAATCTGATTTTTTAAAATATTAGAGCCTTAGAGGCAATTAGAGGCAGCAAATTATTTTGCACATGGAACGTGGTCCCAAAGAGTCACATGAGGATGGAAACCTCTTTGAAATCATCCATTTTGCATATATATATTCTTACAATAATAGCTTGTTCCATGTTATGACAAAGGATGGAGAATAAGATGAACGTGTTAATATTGTAACCATCTATATTTGTCACTAAAAAGTATTACTCAATAAAGTTTTAATCATGAAGGCCCCAGTTGTGTTGTAGGGAGCAAGAAGAACTGCGGCCAACTTTGTATTTTTGTTGGTCAAATTAAGAAACTAACAGTTTTTATGTGTCTACACGTATGCAAGTGTATTATGTAATACTTTGATTGAGCTTTTTATATACAACATGCATAAGATATAGTATCTATTTATCTTTATATTTATATTATACCCAACACATATCTAGGTATATTGTTAATATTAATGTGTTTTATGTTGGAGACATACCTATGTCAATGTGCATGGCGGTTGGAATCATATACGAATAACTGTCAGATGACAATACTAATAATAGTCAAATGGCATGACATTAAAGTCTAGATCTCTTAATGTAATTCGGGTCGTCTTGAGAGAGTGGACAAGGTGAGCAACCGTCTAAACTTAAAAAAAAACCCGGTTAATAGAACCGGTACGGGTTTGAAACCGATTTCTAAACTGGTTTTGGTAGCTGATTTTGGATCTTTGATTAACCGGTGGTTCAAGACCAGTGTGGAGTTTTGGGGGACGAACCGGTTTAAACCTGGTTTTTGAGATAGCCTTTTACCGGTTAACTGAACCAATAATCAAAAATTAAAATATTATACATGTTAATCGGCGGTTAGCCGATTCACTTCGTATATCGGTATAACAACTGCCCAGTTTCTGGCAGTCAACCGATCAAATTCTGACCTTTGACTATTTGTAATCCAGCGTTACGCCACCTATAATTCAGTATTTATATGAAATAAATATTCTCATTATGTTCTAATACATATTTTAAATCATTTGAATGTATGCGAAATCATAATACGAGCGACAGTTAAGAAGTTACATGTAAAACGATACAACGTTCCATAAACCTGAAATCTCAACACCTGCTTGGGAGGTGAAAGCAATGGGATTGGATGGGCAATGGAAACGTGAACGTAGGCGAAAACCGCGAGTAAACGGAGTTCAAACGAAGCGGGAAACGCGATTCGAAGATAACCAGTCGCGTTTAACCAGCTCGAGACACGTGTCAGCATGTGGTAGGTCTGGAGTGCACGTGGTGACACCAGAATCACTGTGGCACTCTTTAGCCACATGGCAGAGTCGATTCAGAGCTACTCGACTAAGTAACCCCGCGCGTGTCGCGCACATCGCCTCCCTCTTCTCGCGCGTACCGCGTGCGTCCCGGATAAGGATAGCCAGCCGACCTCCCCGCGCGCTATAGAATCGGAATTTCTTTTCATGTTTTCTCGACAAAGCTTCGGTGTAAAACACTCCTGCCACCGCTAGAAAATTGGTGTATCACCATCGGATTCCGACGGCATGTACACTGCGTAAGAAATTTACCGCGGGTCATCAACAAATGTCGTCAAAACCAATTACAATTTGTTATTATTTTGGATTAAGGTGAAACCGTCGCTACCTATAAATTAATTAAACCATCAATATTCCGTCAGTAAGGTCAATTATTTCCCTATTAGAAACTTTTCAAATACTATTCTCGTCTCATTTGTCTTTCCATTGGTTCTGAGCACGAATTAATCGGAACAACCAGATTTCCTAAAATACACACTTCCCCGTAGACAAGCTTTTCAATGAAGATTCCTAATTTGTTTTTTTTTTTAACTGTGTTGTTTTAAAAAACACCAGTTAGTATCTGAATGACTAAACAATTAAATACCAGCTAATGGACCGAACCGTAACAATAACTAAGATTGCTCGGGGTTGGATAATCTATTAAATGTTGATTCAGTGTGGACAAGATAGGTTGTTTAAGAATCGAGAATCGTTGGTTCCTTATAGTCACTTATTTTTTTTGCTCGTCACGTACCACGTATGTTGTTTAAACCGGGCCACCGGGCAACGGTGAAACAGACATCCCCCTGATGCGTGAGAACCCTGTGTAATAGGTAAACCCTTGCCCCCCCATCAGAACCGAACCCAGGAAAAATCCCAAGCTGGCTCTTTACCTGGAATCCGTGTGTCGGTCGAAAAACCATCAGTAAATTATTAGGTCATGCTCTTAATCTACCTCTAATAAAAGAGTAAAATAAATGTCACGTGGAATTTAAATGTCATGTGGCATTCTCTCAATTTTTCAATAATTCTTTAATTATTTAAATTAAATAAATTAACAATTTGAATTTTTTTATACTTCTTATTCTTTTTTAAATTATAAGAGTTCTTTAATTATTTAAATTAACTAAATTAACAATTTGAATTGTTTTATACTTCTTATTCTATTTTAAATTAT
>WOUH02040487.1:0-12280 GCA_009936405.2 Stevia rebaudiana
GGGGGTTAGGTTTTTGGGGTTATGTGGGGGGAGGGCTTGGGTGGGGGCTTAGGTTTTTGGGGGCGAGAAAGAGTTCGACGAGACGGTTCCAAAGCCGCTAAAATGAGCTCAATCGGGGTCCGTTTGATACCCTCCCTACGCCTACTTACTATAAGGACCATCCTTAGGATAACCTCAACCTATAATCATAAATTTATATATTTTACGCACATAATCAATTATTTTGGTATTAGTTTCCTGTTTTTATTGATTTAGTATTAATAATATATTTTGTAATATCATACGTTCATTCTTTGATCTAACCTACATAAATATTCATATTTATATATATACATTACTTTTATTATCAACTAAATTTTCTTTATAAGTAAGTATACACATATATAAGTATAAATATTGACACACACGTATACATGTGTACATATAATCATATAGTAGCATATCTCAAAGTTTAAATATGACTCGAGATCAAATATGCTAAAGTTTAAAATAATTCCACAAGCTTCAAGAATTACAAAGTTACCGGAACATTTATGTCACAATTAATGTGACATGAAATTGAGTGTAGGAGATGTCGAAGCCAGTAAAAAATATCTAATACATAAGGGCGCCGCAACGTGCAACTTGAAATCATCTATTTTATGTGAAAACTCAAAAGTGAAAAATCATAAGACATTGAGTTTTGTAATTCAAGAAATTTTTTCTTTAGCTTTTTTTATTTCATATGTTAATGCTTTGATTTAATTATTTTGTTCTATTCTGAGTGTATCTACATATCCTTTCTTCAAAACATAGGAGTATGGTCATAGAACGTGTCCCGAACCCGAACAGTTAAAATGATTCTTCAATGTTGTGTGATTCTTTAATTCAAAATATTTTTTTGGATTGGATGGGCTACGTTGTGGATCGAAAAAGTTTTAGCCGTTCTTGAAGCTTCTCAAGCTCAAGCATTTACTAACGTCAAAGGGCTCTGCTCCAATGGATGGTAGAGGGTTCGTAGCACTCGAAGCACTGATCCAGTAGCCGGGAAGGGCCCCCCGACTTGTTCTACCATAGAGGCCAGTGATAGACAATAACTCCAACAAGTTTTCGAGGGACACATTCAAGTAGGGGTGTGTATGGGTCGGTTTGGGTCGGTTTTTGGCTAAAACCGAACCCAAAACCGAATTTTCGGTTTTTATGGTTTTTGAACCCGTTTGGGTTCGGTTATTTTGGGTTTGAGTTTTCGGTTTTCGGTTTGGGTTTGGTTCGGTTTCGGTTTCATTCGGTTTTTTACATCAATATTAGCTCGATCTGGGAGTCTTGCTACTTAATGAATCCATCTGCAATAACACTTATTAGAATCACAACATATTAACAAAAAAATATCAACCTTTTAGAATCACAACATAATAACATAGTAACAAAACTATAAACTTTTTAGAATCAAACATTGGTCCGAGACAAGCAGGTTAATGAAGATTGAATAACATATTATGACGAAAATTGATTTATGACTATTTAAGAGCTCGACTAGGCTGTTAAATAATGAAGAATGGAGGTGCACTGAATAGAATACCTGGCGCGATCGACGATCTGCTTTATGGAATAAATCTTGAAGAATGAAGATGAACAATCGTAACTGCGAATAAGGAAGAAGGAAGCACGAAACTTGAAACCCAAAAAAAAAATCTTAGGACATGAACGTATTAGCTTAGAATCGTAGATGGGAATTGATGAAATGTTGAAAACCGAACAGTCCCTCCTAGAACGTCGATTTATTTTCTTATTTTTATTTGCCGGCTTGTTAAAAATTAAAACCTATTTACGTTGCTTAAAGGCTTTTTGTCTTCTCTTTTAATGGGCCTACATAATAAACTTTAAAGGATTCATTAATCCTTATTCTATATCGATGAGTATCCAAATGATATAATTATATAACATATTAAAATTTTAAATTAATTAAATAGTATTCGGTTATTTCGGTTTTTTTGGGTCTATATTTTTGCAAACCCAAATCCAACCCAAACATATCGGTTTTTTAAAAACTGCATACCAAACCCGTCGGTTTCTATTTGGGTTCGGTTATTTCGGTTTGGATTTTTCGGTTTTTTGGGTTTGGGTCGGTTTTTTTGGATTCATGCACACCCCTACATTCAAGACTTACTGGAACTAATATTACTCAACAAAAAATAAGAGCTTTGGTTTCGGAAGTTTGAAAGGTTAGCCTACTTGGGAATCTCCAGGTCAATCTTTCGAACTGCTGTTGAATCCATGCAGTTGTTTTTTTTAGTATATGTATTTATAATTTTATAGTACCATGCGAAATAAAAACTAAAAATTTAAGCACTGCCTTTGTCAACCTGCTAACTCGTGCGTAAGGCGGTGATGCCTGTTTGAGTTCGTGCATTGACATGATTATCAGCTTCGTTTACATTTTTAGCTTCGTATCGGTTTCATCTCTTAAACAAACGTTTTGACACCTTTAGATATGAATCATATTTGTAGTTCAGATCATGTTAATATACTACTTCCTCAAAAATTAGAGAATCTTGCATGGATAATGGATTCCAACCAACATTAATAAATCACACTTAATTATAATCTCTACTCTACTCTCCAAAAGCAATTCATGTAACATTTTACTTCAAACAAACATAAAAAAGTTCAAGTAACCATTATCGAGCATAAGATAAAAAAAAGTTTTTTTGATAACAAGTGTTTAAATTGTGTGTCCAAGATCATGAGACACACAAGAATTTGTGGAGAATTCTATTGAAGTTCTTGGCCTGTTCAATCTGAGGTACATGTGATGCATTCTTCATCACCTCCAATGAAGCATTGCTCCCCAACATTCTAAATCATAACAACAATATCAACTTTTTGAAATCAACAAGCATATTGACACACATACACACCTGTACACGTGTTTGTTTAATATATACCCTTGTGTATCAAACACTGATATAATGTTAATATGTGTGGGCCATCGAGAGTCAAAAGTAAAAGTGTACTAATTTTAAAGTTATTTTACTCCATTTTGTGAAGATAGCGTTAAAAGCGTTGGATGGTCCTTACGATAGACAGTTAATTAGGCATCATGAGTCGGAGGGTCTCATTGAAAGCAGCATCTTTATTCCTATGGGTAGAGATAAGGTTATCTATATCTAACCCTCCTCAGACCACACCTTAGCTTGCTAATGGTGAGATTTACTGAGTACGATGATGATGTTTAAAACATTGACATGATTACCATAGTTCTATTTTTAAAAGTATTTCTAGACCTATATAACGACAACATAGAGATTTATTATGAAATAAGTAATGGGAAGGAAGACGTACTCTTTTAGCTCTTTTGCCATATCCAACAAGAAAATGTTATCCTGATCACCCCATATGATTAACACTTTCTACATTCACAAAGAATAAACATATAGATGTAAGAAATATAAATATAAGAAATAGGAGAAAGTGTATTGATGATTAAAGTGATCAAATTTAGGTACAAAATAATTTATTAGAATGGACCACTTTATGACTTTAGCTTAAATAAATACAATTAGTTTGTTTATAGTTTTTTAATAAATATAGTAGTTTATCTAATAATAATAATACATAAATTAATTACAACTGGTGGGAACCTGTGGAAGAGGGGAAATGTTAGGGGGGTCATGTTTGCCAACTGCAAGCCCTTTAAGTAACTCCATCTTCTCTTTCCTATTTTCACAATACAATTTCTGCACCCAGAATTACACAAAACCTCTTAGAAAATTACTGATCAATTAAATACCTGTCATTTGAAAAATAATTAAAGGACCAAAAGAATCAAACTAGACAAGACAAAAAATCAAACTAGACAGGAAGATTGAGATTTTGACAAATAAAGTCAAAGACAATACTTCTATATTCTTTATCAATTCTATATAACTATAATTAACGAAACATTCATTCAAGAAGTAACTATTGTAATAACCTATTATTTCACACATTAATAAAGGACATCACACTATTAAGGCTTTGTGTACTGGCTTTAACTAATTGTTTAATTAAAATGCTACCTATACACCATTTAGGCAAAATGAATTCACTCAAACCCTCTTTAAATTAAGTGTATTGTTTTAACTATCTGCAATTATTAGTCAATCAATTTTTTATTTGTTTTATTTTATTATTAAATAAACATAATAATTTAAATAACAAAACAACATATAGAATAGTATAACATCTAAATAAAATAAAAGTTACTATAACATATGAATAAAAAAAAAGGTAATTGATATAAACAAAAAAATAAATACTATGAAAATTTTCGAGTGAACCTTCTAGAACATCTATGGAACAAACACAGGATTGGTCAAGACGATGACGAGATCAACGATGAGGAGAGTGACGATTAATACGATTGAATGGCTTAAGTTGTTTTCTAATTTAAAGTGTAGTACATTAGATATTGTATTAATCTCTTTGCATTTATGGATTGTATATGATAGTATTCAATCATTAAAGATTTGATTTAAATGCTATTTAGGATGAAAAATGGAAATGCCAACATTTAACGCCCGTGAACTCCTTGGCGATCAATTTGAACGTCACCAAATTTTATGATGAAGTAAAGGTTTTAGCGTCTCATATTTATCTTTGGCGTCTAAAATTTTGCCCAACTACGTAGAGTCTAATAAGCCCAAGTTTGCATAAGCTTTTTTTGTTTTTTGAACAGCCAAAACATAATCGTGTATATACAAATGAAGAATAAAAAAACAAAGAGTGTTCTATGGACAATTTGAAAAGCTTATAATTGTTGGCCTTTTTTCAAGTTCGATCAGTTTTTTAATTCTAAATAACTATTTAATACGACTTTAAAAAAACTTAGAAAAAAAATTAACATATTTTTTCTTTTTTATATATGCATGTATATATGTCTGTATGTTTTCATTAAAACTCGACATTTTTTTAGATATAATGCACTATTGAAAGTTGTGTTGATTTAACATATAAAAGTGTGTGATATTTGACCACTAGGTTAAATCTCGTGTGATACGGTAAATTGGATTATTAAAATCCAATTTACCTTTTTTAAAACAATTTACACCATTAAATCACAAATTTTACCCTCTTTCAAACGAGTATAACGAAACAATGTCAAAAAAATAAAAATAAAAATTATGTCGTAAGTTATAGTATACTACATATATAGTAGTATACTTGTAGTATACATTTTTCTTTTTTTTTAACGACTACTTGTAATATATACATAAATACATATTAAGAAAACAAAAAAAAACACTTGTAGGAAATTCGTAAAGTAGCGCTCAGAGTACTAAAATATATGTATTATCATCATACTTTATAAATGCAGTATGATATATTACAGTAATATTAAACATATGAAGTATACATAAAAATATGAAAAAATAAAGAAAATTCAAAATAAAACTTTTCTAAAAACTCAAATATAAATTAAAGAAATATAATTTATAAATTAGCATTATACTGCATATAGGTAGTATTAAAACTTTATTAAATTATCATCATATTATATAAATGTAGTATTAAAATTTTATGACGCAATTTATTTTTTCCTTTTTAATATGATTTTATTATACTTGTTTGAAAGACAATAAAATTTGTGATTCAGTCATGCAATTTGTTTAAAAAAATAATAAGGTATATGAAGAAATGAGAAATATTAAAGTTTATTAAGTTCTGATTTTTTCGTTGTTGTGTGAGAGAATTATTTTTTTATGAACCTTCCTATGAAGTATATTAAAGATACTTAGTATTTGGTAGGAATTATTTTTGGTATAGATTTTAAAGACACAGAGAAAAGTGGGTACAATAATGTGGGGAAATACCATTCGCCTCTAAATTCAGCATGTCCACAGTTATCTTTTATGCATAACTTATAATAAGAGTTTGTAACGGAACATCTTATATATATAAGTTGTGCGTAAAAAAACAGTGTGCTTAGTATGTCCAAAAATTATAATTAGAGAAGTTCGCACCATCAAAAAACGTGTTAGTTTGTTAATCTAACGAAAACATATAACAATCACATTTAATTTACAAGAACAACCAAAAGTCCTAAATAGAAAAGATAAAGCGTTAGGCTCACTTTGTGTTTAATTAGTTAACTGCTATCTTTTGGATAAAGAGTAGTTTATTTTTGAACGACATTTATGGTGCAGCTAGTGCGTGACATGTCTCCCATCAAAGAGGGAAACTCGTACATCACGTCTATGCAAGCCACTGTTAAACCACACCAGAATGGACGGAACCAGATAGGATTCATAGTCCGTAGACCTCCCTTTGCTTGAATTCGAACCAACGACCTATTGGTTCCCTCAACTCGAATCTCCATCGCACTCACTATTGGGCTATGGCACCTTGGTGGATAAAGAGTATATACTTAGGAGTAATTAAAAATTTACTTCATTTAATATAAAGAGATACGTGTTACAATAGATTCAGTCTACACGAACAACGGAAATAGAGATTAGAAAACATAGTGTTGCTCAGTTTGTCTATAGTTACCTCCTTATTCTTTGATAGATATTTAGGAGTCTTTTAATAATTCACTTCAATTATATACCCACAATTACCCTTGACTAAAAATATGCATTATACCCACAATTTAATAATTAACTAATTGTCATTATTTGTTTTTTTTATTGTAAATAATAACTATTATCATGACCGATTACGCCAAATATAAATGGTGGGGCATGATGACAACGACACAAATAATAAATGGTAGGTTAGAAGAGACTTACGTCAATGAAATCGTTGAGAAAAAAATCGGGCACGTAAACGCGACTGGAAACCGTCAAACGCATCAACGTCCGGAGCTGTCCCGCCGTCTCCGGCAGCATCAACTCCTCGATTTTCTCCACGTTTGCTCTCTTCAACAATTCTCCGTTATCTTTTGGTTTCATATTCACTCCTGAACTTGCGATCACCACTTTTTCAACTCTCTCCGGCCACATCTCCGCCATTCGGTACCCGACGAAACCACCGTAACTCGTCCCCACCACTGAGTACTTCTTCACGCCGACCTTTTCCATCAGTTTTCCGATCGCCTTCGCTTGGAAGATCTCCGATCGCTCGGAGGATTTAGTGGTGGATTCTCCGAAGAACACCAGATCTGGTACGTACAAATCGAAGTGAGGCGCCAGAAAGGTCACCTAATCAAAATGTCAAATTAGTTGCTAACAATACTGGTAATAGAAAACTGGTATATTATCCCCGTTAAATACCTACTTTTACATTAAATTACCGACGGATCAGTAACAGAATTCATCAATTTCCAGTCTTTTTTATTTTTTTTGGTTTCATGGTTGGTGATGTGTCGGTGGAGATTAAATCGGTATCGTACCAAAAAATGCCGATACCAAAGAGATGTTATATATTGGTTTGGTACCGGTATTGGTATAGTAAAAAAAACTCATATTTATCTGGCTGTCACTAATCACAACAGATTTTCATCTGAAACTACCGACACTGGGGTGTTAATCCATTTGTTCGGGGAGTTGAGAACGTTTACCTGTTGCCGCCACTGCCAAACGCCATGAGGACCGAAACCCTGAATCAGAAGGAGCGATGGTTTCTGTTGTTGTGTTTTGGCGGGTGGTTTGGGTCCCCAAAAGTGGATTGTGGTGTAGGCATCGACTTGGATTGACTGGGACGAGAGGCCGGATGCCGCTAGAGAGCGGCGGAGGAATGAGCCGTACAAGGAGACGAAGCTCAGGCAAGAGAGCACCATTGATGAATGGTGGTAACGAAAGTTGGTGTTTAATGAAGAAGGGTTTATTTTGTTTGGTAAGCTACCTCTTGACTCTAAATACGGCATCAAAAGATGAGTGGGAAAAAATTGGTGCAACAATTTATCTTGTTTCTTTTGGAATATTCTTTTTTTATTATAAGTGAAAATAGCTGATTTGATTGATAAACCGATAGGTTTGACCTTTTTTTATATTTTATAATAAAGGTATAGTATATGTTGTCAACCCGGATCTGTCCTCACAAGTCTCTCTGCATTTTGGAAGCAGAGCATGCAGAAAAATCGAGCAATGGATCTTAGTTGTCTTCAACTTCTATATAATAAGCGTGGAGTTGCAGAGAATAAAGAAAAACCCGGCTCAAACAAAAACAATTAAAAAATTGAAATTGAAATAATAGAAATCAAATATAAACCAATGAGTTTGACTTGAGTATTTTAAAATCCATGTGTTTTTTTTGTTGGGTTTGAATTTTCCTGAAAAAATAAAAACTAAAAACTCAATAAATCTGCATATTTCTTGTTGGTAATTTTAGTGCTATCAACGTATATTTTAGATTGGATTAACTTGTTGGTCGAAAAATTTTACATTAGATATTAAACGAGTTAAGTGACGCGGGATTGCGGACTCAATTTAATTGTATATGCTATTTTGGTTTTACAACTAAGCTTGGAGCTTAATATGAAAAGTTTAATTACCTTGGGTTAATTATGTACTTAAGTGAAAAGTGGGGCTTGTTTTTGCCAATTATTAAAAGACGGTTTTCTTCTACCGTCTCCATCAAACATATACGTAGGATACGCATATGCGTATTCGAGGGTTACAAAAACCAATCATTGAAATCAAAGAAGAACATCACATAATCATCAGATAGGTCATGGAACAGAAATCTTTGTCTTATCTGATAAGTTAATGGCGTGTAACCAGCAAAATATGTTTATCTGAAAGTGTTTGACGATTCATAGATAATCCATGAGATTTAATTTTGTTTGTGAAGATCTGAATCAAGAATCCAGGTTTGATTATGTTTAGTTTCATGTATTTACACCCAATTTTACAACATGTCTATGTATCTTATTCGATGATATGCATAGGTCCTCCTAAAAATCTTTTTATTTGGATATTTTGATTATTTTCCCAACTTAAAATAAAATTACATATTATCATATCATATAAAATAATTCACATACTTACAATATTACCCTTTCAATAATAATAAAAAACAACTGCTCAGTTCCACGTAACACTTATCAACGTATTCAACAATTAAAATCTCCGGTTATGAGTGTTCAAACACTTCATCTCCTACAAACTTGCGATATCAAGGATTAGAGTCTACCTTCCAAACTTGTTCAAGTGCTGATTTGAAAAAGTAGCAATAGAAATTTGATATTTTGATTACGTTTTTGTATGTCGGTTGTGTCTCCCTTACAAATTTGCAAGTTCAAGTGTAGCTTTCAAGTTTCAACTGATAGTGATTGAATTATGATACATTGATTATGTTTTTGCGGTAGGTTACTAATGTGTAATTCATGTCATAGAAAAACGTGCCAAGTAATAATATTTATAAAAAACAGCCTAAAACTAACTACACACAATCAGTAAATGTATTGGTCAGATATAATAAGCAAGTAAGACTGAGTATCGCCCAAGGACTTTAGGACATAACCAATGACACACTCGGATTTAGAAGGGTCATACTACCTAATTATCTAAGGAGAGTATTTTGGTCTTTTAAAAAAAAATAATTAATTAAAACTAATTATATCAAACAAATCAAATAAGCAAGGCAATCAAACACGTTGTAAACAATCAGATGAGAAAGAAGCAGTCAGCTAGGATAGTGTCATGCAATTAAATAAAGATGAAATCGGATCATGGACTCCAGATTGGTGATTTGTTTTCTATGGATTAGATAAGTAGTGGTGTAGGTAAGTAATGTGGAGCTGTCATCTCGGCCTGGACCACTCGAACATCTATATGGGATCGGTTTCCTCTCGCCTTAACCTTCCCTGTACCTTAGGTTCCCGTACCCGACTTTCCTCTCGGCCTAAGTCTAGCACTAAGGCTCCAAATTCCTAAGGACACTACCAGTTAACCTAGGTCTTCCTCTCGGTCCACCCAAACTAACCAATAACGCAATAGACAACTAATCTATTCTCCTCTCGGTCTCATAGGTGCACAATACGACTTAAACTAGCAACTCAAACATGTCATCAAAGCTACTCATAGACAAATAACCTCTAGACCTGTTTTAATTACCAATTATCATCATATTATTATGCTATATGATCAAACAAAGTCTGGATTTTACCTAAGTTACTACCAATCAACTATATCATTGTCGAAATACCAATTTCAAACACAAAATCAAGCAATCAACATCAGCTAGGCAAGTAATAATGCAATTAGCCAAGCATATCCATTGAATTAATCATATTAATCATAAAAATCACTAAATTCATTGTTTAAAACAGAAACAACGAAGAATTAAACAAAATCAAAGAGACCATTGTATTAAACAAACTAAAATCACCAACCAAACTAGCCAAATCTTCACCAAGCTTCAAACTTTAATGCATTAACAGTTTCCTGTTCCAACATCGTCCAAAGTTGCAGAAGGAATCGAACTCTAAATTCCCGAGTTGAGGATTCAATTTATACTTTGAAGATTAGGGTTTCAGTCGATTTTGGTAGCTACGCGTACCGCGCAGTTGCTGGATTACATCCCGTGCGTAGCGTGTAAAACAAAATAGTTAGGGGGGAATGCTTTTCCTGGGCGCGCGCGCACTGTTCGGATCTTCATCTCTTCTTGGGCGTACTGCGTAGGAATCGAATGGGAAGACTGGAGTAGTCTCTTCATTAGCCATAAGGAATTACCGATTTAACCGACTCTAATAAGCTCACTGAGGTTCAGGATGGGATAATTGGAATGGGGTATTTTCGACACCCCTAGCTGTGAATGCTCTAATTAAATGAAAGTGTTTTTATTTAATCTAATTGAAGTGAAAATAACTGGTTTGAGTGATAAAGTTAACCGATAGTTTTGAATCTACTTTTTATTTTTATAATTTTAGAAAACTATTATACATATTGTAAAATTTTATTTTCAATCTTTATAATAATATTTTAATTGTATCCTATATTTTTTATTGGAAATGGTTATAACACAAATGGGAAAAACCATGAGAAGGATATCAAGGAATTTTATCCGTTGATTAAAGAAATCAACGGTTAATATGAGGTGGTCTCACATTAGAAAAATAAAGGTGCGTATATTTTAACTAAAAGGGCAAAGAGAGAATAAAAAAAGAATTTTTTTTTTAAATAAAACAACTTCCACCTGGTTTTTATAAATTAAATAACTTTTACACGTTTTATTATGTTTTTTAAAAATTTACACCATATAATAGATAATTTATTACCTATAATTTGAGTATAGTATTGATATGTGTTTTTTTGATTTTTTTTACGTCGTCCGTATTTTTTTGATTTGGTCTGTGTTTTTACCTAAATTATATCTATTATGTAATCCTGAAATTGCAATCCGCTTTTGTATAACTACAGTATTTTTAAGCCTTCGGTGCGTATTTTTTACCCTTTGTACAGTTTTTTTACCCACTTTTTGTTTGTGATAGATAAATTTTATGCTCCAGTCCATTTTTTCATAACTACAAAACGTATTTTTACACCTTTAGTCCGTATTTTTATTACCTAAAGCCTGTCATTTTTGTGCAGCTGGGTCTGTGAATATATATAAAAGTTGGGTGTAATTTTTTTTTCGTTTTTACCCTTTTTTTAAATGACATGTGACACATTCATGTACCATCTTATGCTTCTCATATGTTTTTCCTTTTGTACGTTAACCATCCCCTCTTTTTATAAGTGGACATATTTGATGTTTTGTTAATTTAATCTAATGAAATGTTATTTAAAAACCCGCACCTAAAATATATAGGTTCGTCTTTTTGCTCGTTACCAAATAAAACCAGCTCATGCCCTTTCATTCCATTAATCGTGCCCACGTTTCCTCCAATACTGTTTGTTTAATTATCTAGAAACATGCTTAATTTTTAACTTTTTAATATTTGTTTAAACTCATTACAATAGAGGAAATTGAATACTATGCTATTATGTTGGATTCCAAACTCATCAAAACACCATAGTTTTAGTCAGGGCCGGCCCAAAGGGTGGGCGAACCGGGCCGTCGCCCCGGGCCCGATATTTTAAGGGGCCCAAAAATAAAAATAAAAACCCATTATAACCATTTCTTTCTAGAAACAATCAACAAACTATCATGTAGCTAAGTGGTTAAGACACTCCATAAAATTACAAGAGGTTACAGGTTCTAAACCCCTCCCATGCACCCCTTTTACATTTTAATTAACCATCCTCATATCCCTCCCATGCACCCCTTTTACATTTTAATTAACCATCCTCATAGTTATCTTAATTTATCTTTTAATAATAAATTCCAAAACAAAAATTCAGAAAAATATACAAAAATCTTGAAAATACATATTTAT
>WOUH02040525.1:0-12272 GCA_009936405.2 Stevia rebaudiana
CACCTATTTCTGCAATTTACACTTTTAGTTATGAATCAGTAAAGGCGGCTTTGCTTCCTCTTTTTGCCAAGGTGAAGTATATATAATATTATTCTCATAATAATTATGTTTTCTTGAAAAAGTATTTATAATTTTTATCTAGTTACTTTTGGTATTTTTTGATGATTTTTAATGGAAATTACAAAACTTTTTCAGGAATATCATTCGTTGGCTCATTGTGTGGCTGGTGGTTGTGCAAGTGTTGCTACTTCATTTGCTTTTACACCAAGTGAACGAATAAAGCAGCAGATGCAAGTCGGTTCACGCTATCACAATTGTTGGTAACTTTTCTTTATCATTTTCATAAAGTTTGACTTCACAGTTTTAACGTTGACTGTTACAATCATATATGTCTACCTTTGTGTGTGTGTGTACTTATAATATTTTTTTAATTGTTTTATTATTTTATTTTATTTTTTTGACAGGAACGCTTTATTAGGGTTTGTTGGTAAAGGAGGTTTTTTATCATTGTACAATGGATGGGGGAGCTGTGCTTTGTAGGAATGTTCCTCATTCTATAATCAAGGTTAATAATTTTCAATTCTGATTTTTTTATGTAAATGAGTGAAAATTTTATACCTAATGTTTTTTTAAATTTTCTTGCTTCCCATTATTGTATTTTTATACATACGAGAGTTTAAAGAATGTATTACTCATTTCAAAAGAAGCAAATGGTCAGCCAACCACAATATTAACGGTTAGTTTATTTATTTATTTATTATTTTTTTTGCTGCCGGATGGTTTCAAGCATTATACATAAAGTTATATTCAGTTAATAATCATTCTAGGTCGCATGATCTTTATTATAGATCATCATTTAGTGTTGAAGTTGTCTTGCTAAATATATTTTAACTTTGTTTCCAAACCAAGCCTATAAAATTATTTACATTAAAATGTTGAAAGTTAATCAACCTTAATTGGTTTGAATGTGAAAGTTGAAGGTATAATAAAAGAAAGTTTGAAGATACGTTTGAATGTTTACCAAGTCAGTAAGTTTATCTAATGTTTAAAATGTATAAAGTTATCAGTTAGATTTATTTAATCATTTAATTGGAGTTTGACTAGGATTGGCTGACTTGTTTTGCAAGGGTAAATACAATCATGTTATGGTGTTTGTGAGTGATCTGGTCTAGTATATAAAAAATAAAAAATATACATATATGTTGAACAGTTTATTCTCGTGCGATCTTCAAGTAATAAAACTTTGTTTTTCTGTTGTTTTTTTAATTTCTATTTCATAGCTATTAAGTGGAGGATTAGCTGGATCTACTGCTGCTTTATTTACAACTCCTTTTGATGTGGTGAAGACTAGATCACAGACACATGTTTGTATATATATTTAAAATATTATTATTACTTTTTCATTTTGTGGGTCCCATTTATTTTTGTGTTCTTTACGTGATTCGATAAAAACACGATTTTGTGTAGATACCTGGATCTGTAAACCGCTATAATTTATAAAAAATTCACCTTATTGTAATAACTGATAAAAAATTAAATTTTACGTGAACCCGTGTTTAGTAAAATCTGCATGTTTGACTAACAGACTGATGGATCTTGTTAATGATCATTAGGGGTTTGACTCCAAGATTGGTGATGTACATGACACAAGACGCGCTTTTCTTCACGTCTTATGAGTCCTTTAAAAAGATATTTTCTTTGGAAGCTACTCAACTCGAATCCGCATAAGAAGGTTTGTAATTCAACATCCAATTAATATCGGGACCGTTAATTTGTGTTTCGTGTGAAGACCGGTTACCATTTTTGATTCTTATAGATGTACGATTCTAGAAATTCATTAAGTGCATAATTCATATAAAGGAAAGAAAACCTGACAAAATGAGGATTAAAGCGGGAAAAGTAAATTCTTTTTGTAAAAATATTATTTTGCTGACACGAGCGTTTGTTGCTCAAGAAATACTAATATTCCTCCATGAATCTTTTTCTGGAAAATGATACCCAAAATCACATTCATATATTAAGATGGATGGAGTTACATTTGTTGTAAATCATTGTTCTGTTGCATCAGGATGTCTTTAATGAAATTAAGTTTTGTTTGAGTGAAATTCGTTTGTATTTATGAGAGAACATATTATTGGAGTTTCATGAAGTGTTATTAGAAGTAAATGTGAAATTAATTATTATTAGAGGTTCATAGTTTCATACACATTGTAGGTGAAAATTGGTTAAACAAGGGTAAAAGGAAACTAATTTGTGAAAACAACCAAATTGTTTAATAAATATGGTTGACTTAATAAACCAGATTGTATGTAAAAGATATGAGAAGTATGAAGATTTTGATGGACATAAAGCTTTTTGGTTTATCACGATTTTGAAATTTTATTGTCTTAACTCAATAACGTGCAAAATCAATACAATGAACTCTTATGTGGAAAGACAATAGACCAATCTAATAATAATGGCCGCTAGGTATTATTATTATTATTATTATTATTATTGTTATTTTATTGGTGTGTTTTTCTAACAAAACCTTTGACTTGTTGCACTGTTTGAATTTGGTTTCAAACTAGGGTAGGTTCATCAAGTTTTGTAGTGTATTTTTGCACATTCGTTTACTCGTACCACTCTTTCTGCCTGACATGTCTCTTTCGGGTTACAATAATTATAATCCATAAGATTTCTTAAAATATTGGCATGTTTAAAATTTTTGTTGGAATTTGTTAAAATTGTTATTAAATGATCTTTAAAATTGAAAACAAAGGGATCAGACAAATACAAATTGTATAATATAAAAATATTTTAGGAAAAGTTAGTATATATATAATTTATCACTATTTCAGTTAATGTCATATGTCATTTCTTAGCATAAATTTTCTTGTTAAATCTTTAATTTTATTATTTTTTTATCTAAATAAAATCAAATTTTGACTTCGTTGTTATTAAATATTCATCAGCGAAATTTATGAGATTTTTAGTTAAAAAAAATTCCAACTAATTTATGATATAGTAATTATAACAAGTCGTTATTTTTGAAATATCAATTGATGACAAAATTATTTAACTAAAAACAATTTCTTAATTTTCTAAAGTTTAATTGCAATTCGATTTATTATTTTTTTAGGTAATAAACTTTGTTAATGTTATAGCATTTTTTTTTAAGCAAAGTCTCGGACACCTAGAATCATCTCTGGAATTGATCACTCAACCTGAAATAAATTTACTCATGCGAGAAACAAGTTTGTGTAATACAAAAGTTTATAACCCAGTAACTTAGTAATCGATGACAAAACACTATAATAAAATGCGATGCAATTAGTTCATATGAAAGTAGTTTCCTTTAGTTATAGTAGAAGAATGTTGCAAGGTGATTTGAAGTAAAATACCAAAGGATTTTGTTTATAAAAACTTTGAAGTTGAATTAAAAACATGGTGAACGAAGCTTAAAACAATATGGCGAATCAAAAATTGATGTCCAAAAAGAAATTACTTGGATCAAACCCATAATTAAAGAATGTAACTTGGAGACAGAAACGGTAGATCATGTTTTTATCGACTGCCCTTTTGCAAAGGAAACGTGGCGCGTGATATCTTGGTGGATGGGTTTAGACTATCTCTTAATGAAATCGTTGGAAAGGTGCTACTAGCTAAGGAACACAGTCATTTATGCAACAACATTGGTCCATTTGGAAAGCTCGAAATGATTGAATATTTTCTAAAATAAGAACCTCAACTGACAAGTGTTGGATGACATAATGGCACAAGCACACTAACAAAGACAACAAAAAAGAGATGTCATGGAATGTATGTTGTTCATCCCCAATTTTAAAATGTAATATGTTGAGATAGAGCTTTTTGAAAGTAAAAAGCCATTGGTATAAGTCTAGATATTTGGTCATTTATAATATATATATTTTTTTGTGTGTTGTAATATTTAGTTGCCGGACTATTTTTTTCTAATGAAATATTTCGTTTAAAAAAAATGAATGAAATTATTTCATTGTTAGAGAATTGTGTTTTCTTAATCCTGTTATCAGAACTTCTAAAAGATGTTTATTATTTCGGTTGCTACTTTTTAGATCTCATCTCACATCTTTGCCTGTTTTTCACCCTTTTAATAACACATATGATAACGTTCATAAATCAAAACTAAGAGATAAAAGTAATGAAAAGAAAAAACAAATCAAACAAAATTAGCACAAAACCATTCCTGTATTTTGTTTCTTTGACATAAAATCCCCCAATTGTTTTTCATTTTCCATTAATGAAAAAATATGGGTTTTTTTTTCGTGTTATAACTCAAAAATCATACTTCGTCCGACCACTGCTTAAAACTAGACACAACATATTTGATAAATCATGAGAAGATGAAGACTGCAAAAAGTTCCAAGATTCGAGCATCAGACGTTTTCGTGATCCCTTGAAATGAACCACCTGAAAAACAACACATCAAACTATTAATACGCGCACGCGTATTCCAACAAATGTTAATCAAGACATAAACTTTTTAATTCAGTTTATATGACTACTAGTGCCAAATTAATCATCGTTCATGTGAAAATTAGTTTATTCGCAGGTGTTATAAAAATTAACCAACTTGTAAATTTTATAAAGTAAACATTTATTGTTTTTACCTTGACATCCAAAGGCATGCCGTGAAATTGACCCGCACCTTCGGGTGGGGTCCAGTTGTAAACCGCGCAAGGCAAAAACAGCACAGATGCACCATTGATGTCTTCAAGAAACGGTTGGTGCGAGTTGAATGTTTTTGCATCAAACGACGCATACGATTCTACTACCGACACGATTGCAAGTTGATCACCAAGCATTCGTGATGCGTTCATGTATTTTGAAATATAAACTTTTAATACTTCCTCCAAGAAAATCTTTGCTCTAAATCATATGAATGAGAAAAAGAAAAATTATATATTTCTTCATACTATGGTAAATGGAGCATGTAATGATTATAACAATTTCATTTTTAGAAAGTATTAACATTTGCCTATTTGTGCATTATCATTGGTATAGAAAAAATAAAAAAATCTTTACACAATAGTCAAAACATTTTTTTGAAACCATATACAGTCAAATATTCCAAATTCTGAAAAGTTTTAAAAGTACAATTACTTATTATTGTCCATCATTCCAACAAACAAATGCTGTGAATTTGAGTCCATACAATTATCTTATTTTGTCATTATTAACGGTTTTTCTATAAATATGGAAACTATGGTAGCATTTTCCTAAAGCATGTCATTCACATATCCCCCAAATAAAATTAAATAATAATAATAATAAAATCGTACATATTACAAAACGACATACCTTAAGATCCCATCAGGGGTCCCTCTAACTGCAATGAACCCTGAATTTATAGGTTGTTGTTTGTTGTTACGAAAAGTGAGAGCCACATGAAAATCTTCATATTTTTTAAATATATGACCCACATTGCCGACTACCGCGATGTCAGAGTCGGTGAAAATAATATTATTAATTCTTTTTCCTGGTTTCCTTAATTGCTCTTTAAGCTTCTCCTCTAAAAAAGCCTGCAAGAATTACAAAATGTACGCAAAATAATATTACATATTTACATAAACGCCTCTATAACAAATACGTTTAAACCATATACACGGAAAATTAATTAAATAAAAAAAAATAATGGGTTGAGGGTATTTTTGGTATTTATGAAATTATATTATTTGGGTTAATGCAGTGTGCTCTTACAATGTAAGACCTGATTCTTTGAAGCATCAATTTGTCTCGTGAATATTCACCTTTAATGGGATATAACATCACTTTGTTTCTTTTCAAACGAAGACTCGATGCGGGATCAGTGAGGATAATTGTGTCGCTTTGAGGCATTATTAACTGCAAAAAATAAGTCACGGTGCATTTAATGTATAAAGAGTAATCATTTTATTAAAAAAGAAACAAAAATAAGGTTTTTTTTTGTAATCCATAAGAGTTAGACACGAACAAGATAAAAGCTGACACAAACACGACACGGTAACTAATCGTTTCATTATTTCCAAACACGAACATGATAAGACCTGTTTAGGGACACGATAAAAATAAAATATTTAGTTATTTAAATATATATAAATATGTTGTATTTGAGATGTACCTGTATGAAATTTATGAATGTATTCAAGATCGCCATTGACCGGTCAACCTTGTTGTATAATACTTTCCCCACCATTGTTGACTCACTTGATCTGCCACCAACACTAGAGTTATAAACCGTGAATACGGTTACAAAAGTGACATCATCACCACCGTTTGAAATATTAGATGATGTCGATATATGGGTCTTGTTAAGAGCCTTATTACCTGCAACAAACACAAATGCATATTACAATTATGCATTTTGCACAAATATTAAGATATAATCCGTGTTCAAATATTAAACATTTTACATAATAAGGGATGATTCAACTAATTCATAGACTTGTTATTCATTATGACATCTAAACCATGAAACTACAACAATAATGACAACATAAAAGCCTATTGTGTAAAATTACTAAAATGCCCTTTATGGGCTTATGGCAGATAGGGGAAATACCTTTGCATTGTAAACGATTTGGTAAACCTTCACCAGCAATGGGTCCAAAAATAAGATGATTAAATTTCTTGGATTTGTTTCGGTGTGAACCAGATGGGTCCTGATGCAACTCCAAAACTGAAATGATAAATCAATTATGTTCTTTATGATCAAAATATGCAAGTGCATATGAAATAAAAAAACATGAAAAAGAAAAAGATTATAACCTGAGAGAAAATGGGTTAAAAAGAAAACAAGTGCCACAAATAAAAGAAATTGTCGCCATCCAAAACACACTCTCATCCCTAAAGATCTTATTCTTTGCCTGTAGAAATAATAAAAAAAAATAATTCATATCCTTAAAAAAAATGTAGAAATAAATGTGACTCTTAATGGGACTCCTAGTTTAAGTTTGTTTGAACATTAGTAAAATATCTAAAATACTTTACCATAAAGAAAAAACTATTAAAGAACCTTGAGAATCAAGATTAAATGTGTTAATGAATAACAAGAGATCCCCAACTTACGAGTTAAAATACTGATTTGCTTTAATTTATGTCCAGATTTTATCTTGACAGCAAAGTTTTCATCTTTAAAATCCAGATTTGATATCCATTATAACCTGTTTCCTATATCAACATAATTGAATATACTTTTACAAGTTTCTGTCCATTAAAGATCAAAACTTTAATGAGATTTATGGATGTTTGTGTCTATTGGAATCACATAAAGTAAACTAGCATCACAATAACAAACAATGTGGTCAAGTGATCATGTTCTTCAGAAGACTGAAGTCAGAATGACTTGCAGGAAAAACAATAATATATCAGTTTGTGAACGATCAATGACAGTTGCCAACATTAACAAACAAAAGTTCAATTTTTTAATCTTCATTGCCAGTATCACAAAAATAATTCAACTTGATGCAAGTTTAATTTGGATGACAATTAAACACATTCAAATTTATATCGAGACTACAAATCCTTATTTCTGCATCGAAATTAATCTCCCAGACAGTACAAGCATTGTGAATTATTACTAAACCAGCACAACTCAGATTTAAACTCCAAGATTTACAATTTGGGTTAAGTAATTAAGACAATTGGGAAAAAGAATTACCCAGATGTCGAAAGAATGAAGATTCAAACCTGTGGATGAAGAAACAACGGCGAGGTTGCCCAACGATGATTCGCCGTGCCGCTCTCGTAGCTTTGATGTTGGCGGTGGTGGGTACGTTAGACTGGAAGGGATTAAAGAAAAAAAAATTAAAGGGGAGGAAAACCTTGCGCAGATCTAGGTTGAATGCGTACGATGATAGTTTTGAAGGTTTTCGGATTAAATTAGGTATCTTTTTATGTTGATTTGGTTAATTTCATCACAGATTAGAGCCCTTGAACAGAACCGACACGAAATTGGTGATTTATGTTTGAATCTTTTATCTTCGGGTTTCTTTCTATGTTTCGTGACTTTTGTCCTTCAAGTGTGAAACTAACAAGTTCATACCCTAGATAAACCTCAAGTAGCATACATATGTGTACTTTGAATAAAGTTATAAACAACACTAAATACTAAGAGGAGGCTCTTTGTTTACCTCTTAACAGACTTTTTAATGGTTAAGATTTATTACTGGTTCAACACTTAATGATTCAGACTGATCGTTTCACGAGCAGATGTCTAAATGATTCAGACATTTACCTCTGAATGGTTAAACATTATACTGCATCTGAATGGTTAAGACCTCATATCTGAATTGGTCAGACATTTGCCTCTGAACGATTAAACATTATATTGGTTCTTAATGGTTCAGGTCTCTTACTGATCCAACACTTAATGATTCTTACCTTTTACTAGTTTAGCAGTTATTCATTCAGAAGTTCTCAAACAGCCTCTAAATGTTAAAATTGCTACTTATTTATATCTACAATCCTTAGTTTATTATAAATGGAATAAGGTTGGGCAATCAACTCCTGATATCCGGTTTGTTCATAATTTGCTACTTAAAAAATCTATTAAATTCGGCTTGAGAGTTAATTTCAAGTTAACCAGTTGACTTGTACAAAATTATCTATTTTTGAGACTTGTATATTGGTGATTTCTAAGTGTTTAATTGAAGAACGTATATAATTTCCCTTGAGGCTTCCATATTGATAGTTTAGTGGTGTCACAACTTGTAGAAAGTAAATATAAAAAATTTACAAATTGAAAAATAGTTGAGTTACCCAACTCCCAAGCTGAGTTGAGTCGAATAGAAATCGATTATTATCAACCATTATCAGTCAACATCTAGCAAGTCTTGAAGATCAAAATAATTATACACAAATATTTCATCACTTGGTTACAGAAACCACAACAAAAATAGTTTGAGATGACTCAAGTTATATAAGGTACGTAACCAATTATCCAAACTTATATATTCGTGAGAATTTCTTAATAAATTCATGAACTAGTGAATAAGAAAAGCAAAACAAATCACTTGAACATGAAAGTTGATAGTAATAATACATACAATGAAAAGATGTGGCTTTTAAAATAGAAATTATATGTCACATTATTAATTAATATTAATATTTGTGGTGGGGCCATCAAAAGTTACAAGCTTCCTATCAGGCCAAGATTCAATCTTTTCAAAAAACTCAACAGGAACAACACCATCAAAACCTTCTGTCAAAATCACCTTGTTGTCTGATATGTATAGCTTCATTCCACCTGCAATAAACAATATCATTCTTTGTTATTATTACAGGGGTATATACGTAATTTATCTTTGAATGTTAAGAGAGTACCTACCTTCAAGAGCTTTTCTAATATCAAGAAAGATCAAGATGTTAATATCTCTCCTCATACCTGCAATTTACAAGGTCTCAACATTTGTCATCAAAAATAAAAACAAAATATGAGGTCCTACGTGTAAATGTACAACAAATAATAAAAACAAATTTTATTACCGCTAATTACTTCACCGTCAGTTGGCAACCCACAAGCGAAATGCACGTGTAACCGTTGCATACGTTTGAGTCCACTCTCCAATATGGATTTTAAGTTCTTTTTGTAGGTCCCGTGTACACAAACTAAACATTTAAAAAACAAAAAAGAAATAAACAAGACAGGATTTAAAACTATTTGTAAAAAAAGTTGTTTTATTACCAGGAAATTCATCAGCTGAAAGGATCGGCTTAAGTAAACTTTCTGTTTCAACCAACTGCCAACCAAACATGAAAAAATTAATAAAAAAAAGGGTAAATTTGAAAATATAATTAACCAAAAGGGTAAATTTGTAACAATATAAGAAGGATTACCGTTACTGTATGACCTTGGTTTGCACGAATCAAAAGCTCCCCGTTCTCTTCAAGCAAGCTAAAGCGTTGCTTATTATCCCTTCTGACAGCCTAAAATAAAAATTAAAAATCAAAAAAAAGGGAAAAAAAATATTAAAAGAATTTGAAGAACCCATCTATAATACAATGTTACTTTCTTAACTTTATCACAACATCTACAAGAAATGTTGTTTGTATTAAATAAAAATAGCTAATAAGTAACAAACCAACCTCTTTAATATCATCAACCGTATGAGAACTTATTGGAACATTAGCAAATGTTTTCAGGTTTAGTCTCAATAAATCTTGAACCTTGACGTAACCATCATTTCTCATATTTAAGTTCAGTTGAGATGCCATATGCCTCAAAATACGCGTCCTGAAACATGTAAACAAAATGAGTTAATAATATCATGTGTAATGGTTGTATCCTAAAAAGTGAAAAAATTATAATTCAAGAAAATGCAGCATGCTTACAATAGTCTACCAAGAGCATCAATTCTATCTTGCACATTACCTCGTCCTCTTGACCTACCATGGTTTTCTTTCATTGTTGAATCCCTTCCTCCACCACTGCCGCCAAAAAATTGTCAGATGGTAATAAACATGACTGTAACACATGCTTTATCGTCACTAATTTCAGATAAAAACAAATATACCCAAATTCTTCAAAACTTATTATCTTAATCGCAAAACTTAACTAATTCCATAGATACTGATGCTAAAAGTTTCAAAAGATTAAGCGAGGTACCTTCTTGAAGAAGGATAAGCAGAAGCAGAGAACGAGGAGCTATTTCTGTGGTTGTTAACGGAATCCATGACGGAGGTTAGGGCACGGAAGTTGCGGAAAGAAGGATAGCAAGTGTGGTATGATAAGAATGGAAGTGAAGCAGAAACACGCAAGTAACGCAGGATTCCAAACGTACCGCCGGCGAGGGTTGCGAGCATCGGTGGTCGACGGTGTCTTTTCTAATCCAATTTCGTCACTCAAGAACCCTAGATCAAATCTCATCTTTATTAATACAACAATGGTGTTATGAAGCGGATAAAGCAAAAGATAGGTCTTTGTTAATCAAGCACTAATCATGAATAGATTATGCAGATACATTTAAGCATGTTTAATCTACATTACTTGTAACTTGAGCAAGTCTTATCAATCAACTTAATTATACAAAAGAAATACAAGCTTGAAACTTCTTTTATAACAGTTCCGGAAAAAGAGTGCATTAAGTGCTCCAAATATAAAGATTAAAAACCTGAGTATCCTTCTAATTTCATTCTTTTTATTTATATGATGTAATCTTTCATTTAATAAATACGAACAAAATTTGTTGCAAAGTCTTTTCCTTTTCTTTTTGCCATATATATATATATTTGGGGTCTACTTCGTTCAAAGGGTACAATCAATCTGTATTGTAATTACACGGTATTTGGGGCTTTTAATTAGAGGTCTAGAACTGAATTAAGCTTTAAGTTCATCCATGTAACTGATTTTGCTCCAGTTTCAATCTGGATATATTGATTAACATTTTAGAGTATTAACATGAACAAGTTCAAATGAGATTGTTAATGGTATGCAGATTAGCGTAACACATCAACATTTCTCAACACCGATCTCCACGATTATAACTGAAGTGGAGCGAGAATTAGGGTTTTACAAACACGAATTAGGGTGGAGTAGGGAATGAAGATTAGAACCAGTAGGACGATTGAAACTTTACCTCGGAGCAGTAGGACTTTCAAGACAACAATCGCTCGATGGGTCGGAGAAGGGAAGGCGAGAACACGGGTCGGCCGGAGAAGAGCTTCGCCGGAACTCTCTTGTTGATTTTCGAACCCTATGAACCACGATTGAAGCAATCGACGACCCAAAACTTACGATAACTTGAACTTCAGCCGGTTGCTAATATATTGGACATTTGATTTGATGGTTGTTTTATATATATATATATATATATATAATTTTTGTAAAAATGTATAAGTTGCTGACATATATGAACTCAAATATGAAAGAAAAAATTACAGAAACCAACCTTTATGTTTATAGCTCGTTACAGTTTTCAACCTTTAAGTTCCTGAATTACACAAAATAATTTTTAAGTCCCTAATTTGTTTCATTTGCAACCTTTCCTTTGACTTCCGTTGATTTTAACCCTTAACTCCCCTCACGTGAGAAACACGTGAGGGTATATTTGGTAATTAAGTCTTTCTTTAAACGATCAGAATGTGTAGGTATACATCAAATCCTCGATCGTTTTTAAACCCTAAAATCGTCACCACCAATTCACGATCGAGTAAACCTTCAACAGCATGAATCGTCACCTGGTTTCACGATCGAGTAAAGATTTAGGGTTTTTTCCCAAACCTTCGATCAGCAATAACGAAGATCAGATGGTGTTCTGCGAGTGTGGTAAACC
>WOUH02040555.1:0-12269 GCA_009936405.2 Stevia rebaudiana
GTAATAAAACTTAGAACTCACCAGCGAAAGCTGAGCGTTTGAGTATGTATGCTAGATTAAAAGGGGAAGACAAAGCAGCAGGGCATAGAGCGTATGGAAGGCATCGGTGTACGCTGTGTTCGAATGACATCAAGTTTTGAAGACTATTAGTTAGTCGTTCGGATGATATGTGTAGTTTGGCATTTAGTTTGTAAACTTAACCTTTTGTTGTGTAAATCCAAATGTGATGGATCCTGGGAAATTTGGGTGTCACATTTTCTGATTTATTGACTTATATTTAAATTAAAAACTAAGAAAAGAAAATCTTTTTGTGTTTTAATTGATTTTTATAAAAAGAAAATTTTACCGAAAACGAATATTTACTTATTTTACAAATTGTACAAATTCGCCACAGTAAACGCGAATTAGTTCACGGTTAGTCAAAATAGGGAAATAAAGATCGTGGAAATCAAGTAGACCGGTCGAAATGGAGATTGAGTATCAACCGGCTCACCCGATCCCCACACTATCCTGAACAATGCTCGTCAAAAACGGGATTGAAAACTCCCCCTAGTATACGGATGATATACCAGGAGTGTTTCATCCTTAAACAACCACAATTTGTCAAATAACATTTTTATCAATTAAAATTCGAGCAATTAGCTATAAAGTAGCAACCTAAAACATCTACCAAGCAATAAACACTAATGATTTAACAATTCGAGCTCAACTAAAACAAACTGACTCGATAAACAAAGACTGACTCAAATAACTGAAAAACGGACTTAACACAAGTGATAAAATTAATCCCGGACTTACCGTATCATGAGAAAATGAGATCCAAACAATCTGTGAGCTGAAACCCGCTCAAATTAGCTCCGGTGAGCTGAATAAATCTAAATAACATAATATAATCAATTTAAAACGCGAAAATAAGACGGGGTGTAACCCGACCCGAACGGGCTCGGGTCAAGATTACCGAATGCGAACGGTTTTCGGACCACCACCTCTCGGTGGTTTTTCCGGGTCTAGATGCCACTGCTGACCGCCACCCGATAAGAGTGGTGTTTCCGGGTCAGATCACGAGACGAGTCGAACCGAGGGTTTGAGGTCGAACCACCACCTCGATGGTGGTAGCTTAGGGCTTCCGGCGTCTAACCACCACAGACGGCGGTGGTGATGGTGCGTAGATGATGCGGCCGGAAAATGGACCCCACCACCGCAACCGGTGGTGGTGGTTCTCGGAGAACGAAAGAGAGATAGAGAGAGGGGTACTTGGAAAGAGAGAGAGAGTGATGGAGGTCTGCGGCGGAGATTGGTGGTCGGCGATGGTGGCATCGGCAGCAGTCGGAGGTGGTCGGGAGTGGTCGGGGCGATCGGTGTTTCGGTGGTGAGGTCGTCGGAGATTGGTATTGAGATTGGTGAATGAAAGAGAAAACCCCGATTGGGGGTTTTATGTTCCGGGATTTCCAGGGTTTACGCGTGTCGTGCGGAAGGTGGTCCCAACCTGCGCGTACCGCGAAGGAATGAAGAGTCGCCCCCCCCCCCCCAAGAGAAGGCTACGCGTGTCGCGCGGCTTGGACTGGAGGTCCGGCGCGTGTCGCGTAAGAAAAGTGATAGAAACTTTTTGAAATATTCTAACCAAACTCTCGTTTTTAACCCTTCTTCTCCGTGGTGTATCTTCCTCTCCCGGCATCGGATTATCGTGAAATTTCAGAACCTGTTACTTCAAGATGTTGCCTATCTAACGGACTAGGCCTTTTGCGAAATGCATCGGGAACGACTCAGGAATGACTCAAAACACAAAACGACGAAAAACGGACGACTCATGTTACGAAACTTTACAATCGGAAGTTTCACCCGATAGTCAAACACTCAAAACACTCAAGAGTGCGAACGGGGGTTTCCCTCCCCCATCACCTTCAACTTCCCACACTCGTACCCACTCTTCACTTCAACTATCCGCTTCTTCATTATGCGATACTCTGCATTGTGATCACCACCTACCTCTAACTTATCAATCTCTACTTTTCTCGGTTTCACCGCACTAAAGGAGACTTTCTCATCACCGACTTGCATGGTGATAGTCCCAGCGAAGCAATTTATGTTTGTCTTCGCAGTGCGCAAGAATGGACGACCTAAAATGATTGGAACCTCGCTATCCGCCTCCATGTCTAAAACACTGAAATCCACGGGAAAGTAGTGTTTGCCAATGTGAACAAGGATATTTTCCACAATCCCGCGTGGGAAACAGATAGATCGATTTGCCATAGTAATGCACATGCGTGTTGGAAGCGGATCACCTAAACCCAAAGTTTTGTAAACGGAGTAGGGAATTTGGTTGACGCTGGCACCAAGATCCGCCAACGCATATACGGAACGAGAGGAGCTGCCGAATGTGCAAGGACGAATGAAAAATCCCGGATCATCCAGTTTCTAAGGCAGCTTACTCTAAACCACTTTAGAGCATTTGGCATCTAATGTGACCGCGAGGCAAGACTCCAACTTCTGTTTATTGGAAAGCATATTTTTCAAGAATTTAACATACTTAGGTGTATGCTGGAGTTCCTCGATGAAGGGAATGTTTACCTTGAGTTGTTTGAACATGTCAAGGAATTTGGTGAACTTTTCCTCCTCGCGGTTGCGATTAAGCCTGTCAGGATATGGCGGTTTAGGCTTCGAACTAGCAACCGAGGCCTTTCCCTTTTAGGGAGGAACATTACTCGCTTTATTACTCACTACCTTCTCACTTCCCGATGGTGTTCTCCCCTCATTAGCTTGGGGAGTCGATTCCACTATTGGTGTGTCTAGAATAATCTCCTCATCTACCTCCTCATCATCATCCTCCTCGATCTTCGTGAGAGGTGTCACCAATTGTCGCCCACTACGCGTAGATATGGATTTTGCATGCGCATTATAGTAAGCAGGCGTTGGGTTATTGACTATGCCACTCAGTAGACTACCGGATGGGCGCTCATTAACCTTTGTGGCGAGATCAGTGTATTTGGCTTCGAGGTTTCTAATTTGGGCTTGTTGACCTTCTAACTTCAAGTTGTGCTCCTTCTGCTCAGATCGAACGAGTTGTAGCTCATGTTTTAGCTCCGTGTATTGTGATTCTATCCGTTTGGAATTTCCTTGCACCATGCGTGTGAGACTGTCAATGCTGGCCTATATAGAACTGAGGTCTGGCCCAGAAGAAGTAGGAGTAGAAGAGGAAGAAGGGGTAAAGTTAGAGGAAGAAGGGGGTTGTGTGGGCTCGACTAGAGGTTGATTCGGGAATAGAGGCTGCCTTTGCTGATTACCGTAAGAGTTCCCACTACGCCAGTTAGAACTTTGATTGGCGTTTTAGTTAGAATTTCTCCAATTGGAGTTTTGATTGTAGTTTTGACGATAATCGTTAGTCATTGGTTTATGCCACCCGCTGTTGATTGAATCTAATTGCTCGGGCGTGTGAACTGGGCAGTCTCTCGTTTCATGCCCTCCTCGACATATCTCACATCTATCTAACTTCATCTTAATATCTCTCATATCCTTCGCTAGGGCTTCTACCATAGAGACCAGGCCACTATCAGAGTTTACCTGATAAACACCCCTAGAAGTGGTAGAAGGAGGGGTGTTAGTGACTCTAGGATTTGAGTGCCTAGATTCTTGGGGGTCTCATACTCAGCTCGGGTGAAAGAGGCAAACAACTCCCTACACTCATCTACAATCCTCATCTCCATCAAGTGTCCTCCAGCAGCAGTGTTGAAGGTGTTTCTCATTCGTTGGTTGAGGCCACTATAAAACTTCTCTACCAGTGCCCAGTCAGTCATGCCACGTTTCGGGCAAGCGAAAAGTAGATCATTGAACCTCTCCCAGGCTCGTGGTAGTCCTCATCTTCTCCCATGTGGAATGAGTGAATTTGCACACGAAGTCCGGTCGCACGATAAGAAGCATAGAACTTATTCTGAAAAGCAGTGCGTAGATCGGTCCAGTTACAAATGGAGCCCGTAGGAAGTGTAAGTGTATCAAACCATATGGCGGCTTGATCAGATAAAGAGAATGAGAAGAGCTGCGTGAGAACCCAATCCAAGTCCCGACCTGGAAGGTTGAACGTGCGACAGATGCGGTTAAACTTGTTCACATGTCCCGGAGCATCCTCATTGTCAGGACCATGAAATTGAGTAGCATTCGCTATAGTGGTCATGACATAAGAGGGAAACTGCCAGGAGTTTGTATTTTCGGCTTCTGGTGGTTCCTCGGCGAACGGATTGCGAACGCCCGTGAATCCCTCATTGGACCACTGATGGATAGTACGTCTTTCTGCCATCTTTGGTTGAATAGAAGAATGAAATGAAGGTGAAGGGGGTGGAGATGGTGTGTGAAGTGAAGAAAAAGAAGAAGAAGAATTAGAAGACAAGGGGGTGATAGAAACGAAACCCGAGGGTCGCACCTTTGAGAGCCAATCTCGTAGGCACGAATGTAAGTACTGCTCCGGTTTGTCAAAATAAGCAAAAAGGGGGGATTTAGACGATCTTGTGTGTGACAATCATTAGAAAAGGCTTAAATAGAAAATTTTAAAACTAAAATAGAACGTGACCAAAAGAATGCCTAAGTGCCTAAGAGTCCCCGGCAACGGCGCCAAAAACTTAATGTGTGCTTAAGCATGTGCGAAAACGGGGTCAAGAATTAATTTAATAAAAACGATCAATGCTCCTAACTACAAATAAACGGCAAGTGTACCGATCAATTAGCAGCGTAGCAAGTAAGACCGAGTATCGTCCAAGGACTCTTGGGACATAACCAATAGCACACTCGGAATTCTAAGGTCATGCAAGTTAACAAAACTAAGGGCAAAATGGTCTTTTCACAAAACAAGAAAATAAGTAAATAAGAAAGATCAAATAACAATCAGAGACAAAAGCAGCTACCTAGCATGATTAAGAATCAAGTAATCAGTTTGCAATCAAATTGGATCATGGACTCACCTTTGGGGATATGGTTTCTATTAATTAGACTATTAATTTGGTAATTAAGAATGCAGAGCTATCCTCTCGGCCTGGACTGCTAATCCTAACTCCTAACAATCTATGTCAGCTTCCACTCCTAGGGTAGATACCTGTCACATTACCTCCCGTTTCTAAGGTTCCCAAACCAGATAGGTTGTCAATCTACTAGCTAAAAGGGTACCAGTTCACTCAGATAATCACACTCGGTTGGCTAAAGACTATAAACTCCTAAGACAAGGATTCCTATAGCAAAAGACCAATTAATCCTAAGACAAGGATGCACAACCCTAACTTATTAGACTCAACATACAACCAAATCATCAAAACCGCTATAGACACACGGGATTTAGACCTAACTATGGTTAATTCAGCCAAGTTCTTGCAAGTGTAAACAATCTAAGACTGGGTTTTTACCTAAGAACAGTTCCAATTAGTGGATCATAGTCCAATCAACTAAAAATCATACAAACATCATACAATCATCACATCCTAGGCAACTACAAAGCAATTAGCCTAGCATACTCATCAAATCAATCAAAGCAGTCATATTTATCATCAAAACAGAAGTAGAAAACATTCTCAAGTCGTGCATAAACAGAAATCAACTAGAAATCAGAGAGTCAAACAACTTCAATGTTTAAGCTAAACAATAATCAACTAAATTAATGTACCAAACCAAAGCAAGCTCCAAACTTTAATCTCCTATTGCATTACTCGTCCAAAATCGTCTGGAAACACGGCTGGTAATCCACCTCTAGGACTTGGGATTAACCGAACTATTTAAATTGGAAAATTAGGTTTTACTCGGTTAAGAACCCTACGCGTGTCGCGCAGGGTGGAAGAGAAGATTCGCTCGTGGTGCGTAGGTTAAAAAAGTCGGGACCCCGAATCTGCTTTTCGGGATCCTACACATGGCGCGCCATATGGCTTGAAGATCCCGCGCGTTGCGCGTAGACTGGTATGGCAGCAATTCTTCATAACTCCATTTTGTTTCAACCCGGAGACTCGTGCTTTCTTCGTTAATCTCCAAAACGCTCAAAATCAACACGAACTCCTACAAAATACGTTCAGAATAAGTACAAGCACAGATTATGGAATATAACGAATTATAAACTAAAAATAAAGATAAAAGACTTAATATACAAAGAAAAAGGACTAGGAAAGAAGATGTGTTTACACCACATCATTTACCCTGCGGTCCATTCTTTAATCCCTTGTTTATTCCTTCTATCCTGCATCAGATCCTTTTGCCCAATAACCAACTCTAGTTGAAGCCATTTTGGGTAATAAATGTGTGTTAATTCATATTAATGACAGGCATATCTTTTCCATTTGCCAAACTATTGAGTGTGTTTAGTTTGGGCCTTCTTATATTAATGGGTTGATTATCTTTATTCTTTCGGGATTTTGAATGCTCTTTCTTGGTCTTGGGCTTATTTATGGGTGATCACATTCAGTTTAGCTTTTATGGTGGTGGTATTATATTAGAATCAGTGATATTGTGTAATTGGTGAGTGTATTCTTCTTATTCTCAAATTGACCATTTTCCATAGTTTTAGGCTTTTTACAATACCCTCTTTAGGCCACAAGGAGTCGACGTCGGGAAGGAGCGGCTTCGATTGGGAACACCGCCCCCCGGTCTCGGGATGTGAAAATCCGGGTCCTCTCACTGAGTCTCACTGAGCTCCAACAACTCCAAATTTAAAGACTTCGACCGTTGCATATTAAAAAAAAAGTTATTTCAATTTAATTTATTTATTATACCACCCTATAAATACTCAACCATTTTACCCTTTCAAACACACCAAAATCTCAATTCTTTTCTTCTAAATTCATATACAATCTTCAATCTTTCTAGCAAAAATGAACGGTGGATCAAAATGTGGTTGTTTTTCGAGAGGCGGTTCAAAGAAAAATTTTCAAAAACCGCGTCCTAAAAACATTCAAACACCACAAAACAACCCCTTCAACGCACCCGGTTATCAACCACAACCGCAATCTCCTCAAGCAAGCCTACCACCTTTCTACTACAACCACCCTCAATTTGATCCGCAATTTTTACAACAAGCCTTTAACCAATTTGATCCAATGTCGCAACAATCGTTTCATCAATTCGGCAACCAATTGAATCAAGTAAACAACCAATCTTCGCCACAACGCAACTTTTAAGGTTTGTCGCAACAATCGTTTCATCAATTCGGAAACCAATCGAATCAAGCAAACAACCAATCTTCGCCACAAGGCAACTTTCAAGGTTTATTTTTAATTTATCTTAATTTGTTTTAATATTTTGTTTTTATTTTTTTTCGTTTATTTTATAATATCGTTTTAATTGTTTTTAGACTATCACGAACAAGTTGATTCCGATTCAAGCGAACCCAAAGACGACCCACCACCATCACCACCACAAACGAAAACAAAAGCACCGGCCCGAAGGTGGACCTCTAACGAAGAAGTCGCTTTGTGTAAGTCATGGCTAATCCAATCTGAATAGGGTAACCAACTAAAACGCGGTGGTTTTTGGAAACTGGTATATTTTTTTTTACCTTGTTTTTTAATTAAACTCAATAAATGTATAATATATATTTATCTAATTGTAGGTAACTGTTGAGTTTCATAAAATAACGAAAGACAAGTCCCGAACCGTTGATCAAATATATTCAAAGTGGGGGTCGGCGCGTTTACTATGAACCCGAGCGCCTACTTAGAAAGGGTAAGAGATCGGCAACTTCATTGAGCTCTCAAGAGGAGTTACTCCAAAGACCTGCACATTTTAACTCGTTTAGTGAAGCGTGCGTCGCGCAAAGAGCTTGATTGCGTGAAGAAAAGCTCACACAATACTAGAAGAAAAAGAGGCACGCATCCAGTTAATAAAAAAAAAAAAACGTTGGATGAGAACCAAACGGAAAAAGAACTCGAATTTCTTTTAAGAGACCATAGAAGCTACCAACGGCCGATACTATAATTGATTATCGACCGTAAACGCGAGATTGTGTCTCGTTGTGGTTGAGAATGCCCTTTCTATTTTTTTTTAAATAAGTTGTTTTTTTTTTAATTAAGTCGTTTTTTTTTGTTTTTTTTTTAGTTGTATTTTTTTTTTAATTAATGAAAATCTTTTTCTTATTGTTAAAAAAAGTTTAATTATTATTAAATGTGTGATGATGTGGAAAAGTAGGATAACGTTGGATGATATATAGTGAAATAAGGAAAAATAGAGAAAAGTAGGAAATTATGCCGCCAGAGAGAAGAAATGTTACGACTTCTCTGGTCATAGATCACATATCACTGAAAGTGAGCTCTATCTAGTTTTCATTCATCCATCGTCATTATCGGAAAAACGAATGGGGCTTCTCTCTTGGTTCAAAGGCAACAAGGAACCTACTTCCGCCGGTGCTGGTTCCGGCGTCAGCACCACCGATAAATCCAACTCCAAGGCCATCGTGTCGCCGGAGAAAGCGGCTGAGCAAGTCCCGGACATGAATAATGGTGCCGTCGAGGTCTCTCGACCTGCTTCTAACATCGACGTTACAGTGTTCGAGTTCGGTTCAGTTGCTG
This sequence comes from Stevia rebaudiana, assembly GCA_009936405.2. Classification (NCBI taxonomy): domain Eukaryota; kingdom Viridiplantae; phylum Streptophyta; class Magnoliopsida; order Asterales; family Asteraceae; genus Stevia; species Stevia rebaudiana. Next base: position 8,523 of record WOUH02040555.1, read on the forward strand.
CGTCATCTGATAAGGTAACTCTTGCCGGCTACTGCCCCGTCTCCGACAACCTCGAGCCCTGCCGTTGGGAGATTCTTCCAGCCACCGGCTCCGACGCACCTCAGTTTCGCGTAGTGTTCTGATTTGTTGTTGATTTCTTGTAAGCTCGGTGTTCGATTTGAGAAGAATTTTCGTTATCTTAATGCTTTTGTGAAACCCTAGAAAAAACCCTAGTTTTTCATAGTTATTTGCGGCATAGTTATGATTGTCTGTTTAGTTTAATTCTGCTATTGAACAATTGTTAGCAGTTTCAGGAGTTTTTAAGAACACCACACCCGCAAACGTATTATTGCCTTAAAATTCCTATTGTTTTCCCAATAATCATGTTTTGGCCTTTGGGAATCGACTAAAGATGACATATGTTATGTTGTGCTTGAAGTTATTTTCCATAATCCGTAAGTTTAGTTCAGTTTTAATGATTAATCATGGTTCAAGATGATTTGGGATTTTCTTTGTAGATGTAATGGACAGTATGAAACTATTTTGTGTTGTAATCTGGATGATTAGGGATCAAATAACTAAAAGAATTTGAATGGTTTTCACACTGCTCTTTCACAGCCGCCATCCTTGAGCGTTTCTCATCGCAAATTTTACCCATCCATCTGTGGGCGTTTGTGCTCACGGATTTCACCTATCCGTTTCTCCTCCACAACCACCTACCCGCATCGGTTAAACCATCCGGTATGGGTTGTGAGTGGGGGGATGAGCCCACTGTCAAGCCCCAAACACAACTCCGCGGTCCTGTTAGTGGGGCGTGGGTACTCACCCCATGGCTTGAGTCATGGGCGTTGCCCTATGTTTTTTTTCCTTTTTTATTTCTTTTTTATTTCCACCAATCATATTATTTCACATTATCCTTCTACCAATCATAAAATACCATATCAACATACTACTTTTTATTTACTCAAGCTTTCACTCACCTAGGCATTTTCACCATTTCACTCACTTAGTTTACTTACTCTGTCTCCTACGTGGTACACAACCACTCAAGCCCTCACTCACTCAGACGACGCACCGCATAATCTTGTTTATGTTGCTTGTTGCTAACTTGCTATTACATTCACAGCAACTTTTCATAGAAGTGAAAGACGTATGATTTGCAGTGGAGAAATATGTATTATTATTTTGCTGATGAGGTGTAGGGAAATGGGGTCACGTGGACCACGGAAGAATAAAGAAAAACTGCGGTGACGGAGCACTACACAACCTTGTATGGTGTGACCTTATTCACTTTTTGAATTTTAATGTTTAGCTTGTTTTACTATCTTTTCCTCTCATAGTTAATTAAATAATTTTTTTTTTACTTTTGTCGTTAAATTAATCTTCAAATTCAATTAATCTTCAATACATTTATCATTATTTTTTTTCTCAAATGTTCACATAAATTAATAGTGTTTTTCTATGTGTATAGATTTATCAAATTTTCTATCTCTCTTTCACTCACAATCACTCATAAGGGTTGTTTGACAACTTCTGAATGGGTAAGTGCTGAACCAGTAAGAGGTTTGTTTCATTTAATGCTGAATCAGTAAGAGGTCTGAACTATTAAGAGACAATATAATGTTTAACCGTTCAAAAAACAATGTCTTGCCAGTTCAGATAAGATGTATTAATCATTCAGATGCAAATTCTGAATCATTCAGACATCTGCTTGTGAAACAAACAGTCTGAACCATTAAGTGCTAAACTAGTAAGAGGCCTGAACCATTAAGAGCCTGTTAATAGTTAAACAAACAGCCTTTTAACTAATCAAAAAAATATAAATATTACACTCACATATTTTTAAGAGAATGAGATGTGAATGCTCCTATCATGAATATTAGGGTGTTAAGTGTGACTGGTTGATCTGTTTTAATATTTAATTTTTAGAAAGGTCAACTCAAACATTGACACTTAAAATTGTGCTGTGTTTTGGATAGTGTAAGGATTTGATAGTACACCTTGTAAATATACTTTTCTTAAATGAGGTTTGATGTTTATTCGTTACAAACTTTTTAAATATAAATCCTTTCATGTAGTTGATAATTATACAAATTGAAAAAAACGACAAATTTAAAATTTAATTAAAGTAAGTATGGTTTTCATATCTGACATTTGCAAGACTTAAACAATTTTAATCCACCTTAACAGTTTTCGTTCTTAATGTTTCAAGTCTTAACAGTTTTCGTCACTTAACTTTTAACAGAAGACTGTTAATACTTGAACCTTTGAGACGAAAATCATTAAGACCTAAAATGTTAAGGATAAAAACTGCTAAAACTAGCAATGTTAAGGAGGAAAACTGTTAAGACTTAGAATATTATGGATGAAAAATCTTTAAGACTTTAAACGTTAGGGACAAAAATTGCTAAGACTTGAAATGTTAGATACCGTTTTTGTTAACTGTGGACTGAAATTGTTAAGTATTAATAACAAACATTAGAGATAAAAGATACAGTTTACTTTTTTAAATATTTATATATATTCCAATGATTTTGAAATTTATATATATTTTATACTTTAAGATAAAATAATAATAATAATATATAAAAGAATTCATAATATTTATTTAAATAATTTAAATAAATAAAAACTTTTGAAAAATTGAGAAAATACTACGTGACATTTTTTAGAATGTTTTATTAGAGTTAGATAAGCTTGTGAATTACTGAATTATCATCAAATTAATTAATCAATTTCTTTTTGTTCGAAAGAACTTTGATAAAATAACCTTTAATTATAAATGTGTGGCTTTAGGTTGACGCGTTTAATAAATGGGTTATGTTACCTAATTCATAATGTGTCACGTCTCCGATTAAAATGAATGCCTATACTATTGGGAAACAATAACTACATGTTGTTGTAAACAATTTGCTTGCTTTGTGGTAGCGTGACATGAACTTTTTTCTTCACCTGTGAATTACCTTGATTTATAACGACTACAGACCAAAAAAAGTTAACTTATAAGTATCCATGGACACGTAAATTCTTGTTTACACCAAAAAGTTATATAATTTCATTAGAAAACTATAATTGTGTCAGAATCGAGATCTATATCTGATCTAAGAACAATAAGTCATGACTTCAATTGATGTGACGCCCGTCTCTCGGGACACGCCACGTCATTGGATTTACTCATGAGCACAATAGTTAATCAGAGACAACCCAAATGTAGCGGAAATTAAAACCAAACTTTTTCTATTGATAAGCAAACCCGATTACATATCTAACTTCTATTACATAACGTATCTCTATTCTATGCCAGTCTTCAATAATCCGCAGCCAGCTTCCAAGTATGCCATTTCTGCCACCTGCACTTAACCTGATATACATGCTAAAACAACTCAGCTTTTGTTGGTGAGTTCTAGGTTTTATTATACTTTCAAATAACTTTACCAAATTATATTATCATACACATATACTCTTAAACCAAATAACCTGTTGATATCTATATACCCATTCGATATCCATTCCAATATCCTTCACATGTATTCATAATCCATTAATCCCTTCCTTACCCATTCCTTTTCTAACTGACTAGAGCATCTGCCGTTACGGATCATCATCCAGTAACCTATATACTGATTATACAACCCTATCTCAGATAGTTGTCACTACCTCTGTCTCGATTGTATAACCCATTCTACTACGAACCGTCGTCTGGTAGTCTGCCCAGATCGTACACCCCTATCTCAGATAGTCGTCACTATCCCTGTCTCGACTGTACGA
>WOUH02040586.1:0-12268 GCA_009936405.2 Stevia rebaudiana
ATTATTATTATTATTATTATTATTATTATTATTATTATTATTATTATTATATAGAATATACGTTTTTTGATGTTAAGATGCGAGGATGTAGGTTTAAAACATGTTGATCCTTTTTAAAGGACAAAATAACTAACCAGATGAACTCGATGAGGCTACCTGCTACCATATGTCGATGGTTTCTAAAGTGTTCTTTATAATGGTGTACTATGTCTCCATTTTTACCTGCACTTATTTGATAAAATACTCTATTTTTTTCAAAAAACACTTTTTTATTGAAAGCCACATTTATTGAGGAAAAAAAAACATTTCATTGAGAAAAAAAGGGACTTCTCACAATAATCACGTTTCATTGAGAAAAAAACAGTACTTTTTAAAAAAGTTCAAAATTTTTAATGTCTTAGATGAGAATTAAGCCAATCAAAATGATGCCACGTGCTCACAAAAATCACATTTGGGGGACTTCTGAGCAAAAATAAATCTCATTCATGAGAATACTCACGGTTTTTATCTCAGTTCATGAGATTTTCATTTTTGAGTCGAAGCGTTTTTTAAGTCGTCAAATTGCTATATATAAAAAAAATTTCGTCAAATGTTACTAATATATTTATATTTTAAATTCTCTGCTCAACAATATTTTCAAAAAGACATATCTTCTTCATTTCCAAATGCCCAATCCTCCTTTTCAAAGGATTAAAAAAAATAAGCCTCTTCTTATTTAGTTTTTTTTTTTTTTAGTTTTTAGGTAGTTTAGCCGAGTATTCCATAATCCTATACCAAACTCCACTCCCGCGTATTCAAATCACCCAAAACAATCTCACATTCGACACATAAATGGCCGATAACACTTTTATCCTTTCAGATTCTAACAATTACTAACAAACAGTCACCACCACTTTTAAAGAAGCACAAAATTAAACGCTCACAAAGAGCCAACCCCAAGTGGTGATCTCCGGTTTCTAGTGTCAACAAGGCCTCAAAATTATATTCATTAGATCGAATTCTATTGAAGATTTATAAAAAACGGTAGAGGTCATCTGTTTTACTTGTTTTAATACTTGGTGGTGATATGGAAACAAAATGATCATCTACTCTGCTATAATAATAGGAGGAAAGAAACGGTGGTCAAGGATATTAATAATTTTTTTTTATTTCATGGGTAGTCAATAGGAGAAGGAAAATCAAATTGAATTGTATAACGTGGGTACAAAATATTTGTTGCATTTGTAATGTTGCTTTCTCTTGGCTAGTTTGATGCCAGTCGTGTTTCTATAATATAATTGTTGTTTCCAAGATAAAAAAATTAGAAAAACCTACCATTTATATAAAAAAATTTAGTTTTACTAACAATTATTCATGCAATATTAATGCAATTATTAAAATATATTTGAACCTTTTTGTATCTATTTTAAGTATAATAATAAATGTATGAGTAAACTGCAATTTGCATCCATGTAATTTGAGAAACTTACACATTAAATCCTCACCTACGAGGTTACGACGAGTAGTTCTCCATCGAGGCCTGCACACAGATAAAAGGGTCCATAGCGATGGTGAAAGGTTACGATCGGTGGAGTATCGCTTGACAGTGCAATCAAAGGGGCAGGGTTCAGGGGGTACAACAACAGCGATGGGGACGTTTTAGATTTACGAGGACGCAAATTGTGATTGGGTTTTTATTGGGTCCAAAAGGCTATTTTGATCCGCTTTTAACGCCCCCGGTTCGAATGTAAACAATAATTGTAACGGAGAGTGACGGAAATGACGTGAATAACCAAAATCATAAAACACCGTGACTCGAATTGTAGTGTCGACGAGGTGAGGACTCAATGTACAAGTTCCCTCAAATTACAGGAACGCAGGAACGCAAATTACAGTTTATTTGAAATCCATTAGAATCTCATCACACCTTAAATCATGGATGCCTCTCACAAAGATACAAATTTTATGATGGTGACGTCAATGTTTGATTTCACTCTAAAGTCTAATCTAGCATTTTTTTTTTCAAAAGATACACGGCCCACTGATAATGGGCTAAATTATGTTTCTTGATCTCTACCCGACTGACAATAACGTATTATATTACTATTGTTATAACTGAATTTAAATATTATATTCTATTTTCTTTCTTGGGAATATACTCATATAATTATACCGTGTCTGAAATCTTGATTACCCGTTACCAAACGAAGAAATCTTGATTTGAAATTGCGAATTCCCCTCAGATTATCAACTCAGGTAAACAGTTAAAGCATAAATTCAATTTTTCGCTCTTCAAATCTACTTATTTTCAAGATTTCTTGAATGGATTAGCAATTCTTAATTAGATCTTTACCAATGGAGTCAAATTAGGTTCGTGTAATCCTGAATCGATGAAGCAATCATATCAACAATCTTCCTAATCACTACATAAACTGTTTCAGTGTTTTGTAATTGTTTAAATTTGGCAATCAGTAAAGAGGGAACTTCATTTCTTAAATCAATGACGACTCAATCTACTTTAAAGACTCCAACTTTTGGATTTCAATGTGATTCGTTTTTGTGGGTGTTTGAATTTAATCAATTTATGAACACATTCCACTTAATGTTTGAATAAATTTGTCGGTTATTTCTAGATCTTGTATCTCGATTCATAATTTTGTTTTAAATGCTGCTTTTTGCTTTTATTCTTGTAAAAGATTATGGGTAGTTTACAAACCCTAGAAATTGGCGTTGGGGATCTGAAATCATGATACGAACAATTAGTTTCTAACGATTGAGAGAAGATTCTGAGATGGATCTTGGTTTTTGTAAAGTTAATTGATCATTTATAAACTTGTAATTAGATTTTTTTGTCATGTTTCAAGTTTTTTATTGTGATCGATGATTCAATACTAAATGCTTGTGTTCTTCATAGGTTTCAATCAGCCTTAATAATTACAAAATGTCTGAAACAAATGATGGAAACCCTATGCCCTCGAAGGAGCAAGAGGTACATCTTATAGATTTATTTCTACATTAATAACATTTTTTTAGATTTTAAATTTTGTGGTTTTGAAAACAAACAAAGCATCAATCTTTGTGAAATGCAACCTTTAAGACTGAAAACTATGTTAATTTATACTTTCTTATGTGTTGTGTAGGAAGCTGTAATCAAGAAAAAGTATGGAGGATTGTTACCGAAAAAAAACCCGTTAATCTCAAAGGTAAAAAGATTGAAATTTTTATTTATTTTTTCGTTCGCTTGTGTTGCGAAGAAAAATGGGTAATAAAGTTTAGGGTTTGATATCTTTCTTGGTTAATCTTGCACAGGACCATGATCGCGCTTTTTTCGATTCCGCTGATTGGGCACTTGGAAAGGTAATTATTTAAAATTTTGCTAAATAACATTTTGAGTTTTAAATTTTTAATACACTTAATGTTTATGGATATGGAGATTAATTCAGATTGGAACGGATAAAAACTTTGCTAAAACACATTAACATTGTTTTCCCATGGTTTAAAAAGATTAAGATTTAATAAGTACAATTATGAATACTAAACATGCTTATTAATTTATTTTTATGTTCAACAGCAAGGATCACAGAAGAGTAAAGGACCATTAGAAGCACTTCGCCCCAAATTACAAGTATTTGATACTTTCTTCATTTTCCTATTTTTAGAAATGATTTATTTAAATGGTTAGAAAATAATATATTGTCAAAAGGTTTGATTTTGATCATATGATTATCAAAATATATTTATAACAAGGTATCATATGCAACACATGGTTACTGTTTATAAAACAAATACTTGAAAAATGATATAAACAGAAGTTTTATTCCTTTTAAGATATTTTTTTTTATTAATCAGCCAACGCGACAACAATCACGTTCGAGGCGCTCAGCTTATGCTCCCGCAGGTGAAGGCGAAGGCGAAGGTACTATAATTTGAAAAAAAAGTTTACTTATTATAATTTCTTTTTTTTTTTTTTAAATTTAAGTATGGATCTTGATTCTTTGTAGTTGATGGCGGTAATGCTGACATGGATAATGACGATAAAGATCAAGAAACCACCCGATCTGATTGATTCGTTATTTGAAGGATTGATCTTATGATGGATAATGGTACTATAAATCATAAACCTTATTGTTGTATCTTTGAGAATTATTGTTCGTGTTTGTGATTACCATAAACCTTATTGTTGTATCTTTGAGAGTTTTACCATCGGCGATAATAAACTACTTGTTACTTTGTGTTAAAAGTGTTTGATTTGTTTCCTTTTCTTGAATCTTTTGTGGATTTTTTTTATGTTAATATTTTGATATGACATTTGTTAGGGTGTTACAAACAACCCTACATAGTCATATTTGTGATACGCCGTTGATTGAAGTATTAGTTTGAAATGGAGCGCTGATACGATAGCCGGCGGACTTGGAGGTGCTCAAAAAAATCAACTACACTACTCGGAACTGGAATCTATCTTACCCGAACTGGCACATACGACTGGTTCTAGTTTCTCAAAGATATCAAAAATTCATAATCAAAACCGGAACCAGCTCCAGCTCTACTTGGCCAAAACCAGTTAGGAACCAAACTGATAAAAATTGGTGAAAACCGTCAATACCCAGTCAAAAACCCAAACATATCCGGAACCGGTTACATCTCTACCCGGTTATTGGCATTGTTGACCAAAACCGGAACAGGTTCCTAACTAAAGCCGATTCTTAAAAAAACCCGATTTAAACACCTCTAAGGAGACTCATACTTGGACCAGCTGGACAAAAGCGAGTTAATAATAAAAGGCCGAGTTTTAAAATCATGCACTATTCATAATATTTGGTCATTTTGTTCATGTAGATTTATTTCCTCAATTTATATCACACGACCTTTTAATCTATTGGGCTAGTGAGTGACTGATATGAACATCAGAATTTTTTTATGATTATATGTTTGGGCTTTAAAAAAGCTAGCCCATATCAAGTGGGCCTTAACAAACGCACATTATAATCCCCAGTGGCAGTATTTGGGCCTGTTGGATCAAGTACATCGGCTCATATATGTTTTATTTTCCCAATCAATTTTAAATAATTAATTAATTTTAAAAAGTTTACATAGGATTGGAACACCTAGTAAAAGTTGAGTGGTTTTAAAGAGACAAAAAACCTTTGAATGACTTAATTAGAATAGTTAACAAACTTGATTACATATGTATGACATTTTCCCTTAAATATATCTAAACTCTAGATATGTGGAACAAAACCGGTTTGAGATGTGAAATGACGACCCGGTTTGTCTACCAAATCTATTTGGAGTGAAACCAGTTCCCTTTCCTCTTAATTTCAAATTCTTTTGACAAATTCAAATGCCAAACTCCAACCTGGGTGGTGTAGCAACTTAGGTTGCAACCCAAACTTACTGATTCTTATGCCACATGTCACAAAATAATTAGTTGCAACCCAAACTTCATTTATATATTTTAAATCAAACTTAATATATGTTTGGTTGCTAACGAGAAGAAAAGAATGGCTTGGGTTGGTGGAAGAGAGAGGAATTGGTTCTCTATTAATATTGACAAATCTAACACAAGGTCAGCAATGGAAATAGTGTAAGCTGTTTAGTAGAAGAATGATTCTACATATACATTTATTACGTAAGGGCATGTATTGATTTCATTAATCAATAAGATTAAAATATTATAATCCACTTATAATAAAGCGTAACTAAAAATAATTAGTTTTACGTATACATGTGTCATGTAGTGTTGTCTAAATAATAACAATTACAATGTTTAGAGAATAGTAAACATCAAGTGTTAAATAAGATCAAGTTTAAGCATAATATAATATGCAACTTTACTTACCTGAAAAAAATTAAATATGATATATGTTTGAAAATATTAAATATTTGATAGCTATGATGTAAGCTATTAATGAAAACTAAGGTCATACAACTTTATAGCAACCAAACAAGTAAAGTACTTTACCAAATGTAATATTCACGCACACTACACACATGATGTTAAATTTGGCTTTTCTTGTGTTTGTTATGAGTTGGTATGAAGATGTTAACTACACATAACTTCACAGACACACAAAATCAAACTTATATTCGAATCTTTCAAGTCATATACATTATACGTACCCTCACCTCACCCCACCCCACCCCACCCTCACCCACGTCACCCCCACCCTTACCTTAACCCAACCACATATAAAGTCGAAAAAGAAAATGTACAAAGTGAATCATACCCCATAGGTAAACTGGGAAAGAAAATCCAAGAAACATATAGGGGTAGTTATGTAATTTCAGATGAGAGTTGGACGTTATCTAACTGAGTAACTGTGCATAAGAGGACCTGTTTGACCAGTAAATACTGAGTGGTTGACTAGCGTTTGTCAGTATCTATTGATCGAAGAAGATGATTTAATAGTATTTTATGTTATTAAAAAAAGAAAAGACGATTAAGGGGCTCTTTGTTTATCTCTTAACAAGCTCTTAATGGTTCAGACCTCTAATTGGTTCAACACTTAATGGTTCAGAATGTTTGTTTCGCGACCAGATGTCTGAGTGATTAAACATTTTCCTCTAAATGGTTGAGCATTATACTGAGTCTGAATAGTTAAAACCTCTTATAATGAATTGGTCAGAAATTTGTCTCTGAACGGTTAAACATTATATTGTCTCTTAATGGTTCAGACCTTTTAGACCAACTGTAGTGGTAGAAATTTGGGGCGTGGAAAGGAGAGAGAGGCTTTAACGCCCCAAAACACCAAAACGTGGTGGCGTGATAGGGGGCGTGGGAGCCCTAGGCGTGGTCTGCATCACGGCGTGGAGGGGAAGAGTGGGACTGACGCGTCATAACGCACCCTATTCACCCTTTACTAATTATAATATACCACCTCACCCTCCTATTTTTTACTCATTTCTCTCTCCACCACTCACCCATTACACTCATTTTTCACCACTCATTCTCTCTCTTGCGTGGCACTGACGCGTCATAACCCACCTCTTCTCCACCCCCTAATTACCACTACGCATGGTCTTACCGGTTTAACACTTAATGATTCAGACATCTTACTTATTCAACATTTTATTCATTCAGGAGTTGTGAAATAGTCTGTAACAGTATCTTAGGTAACGTGAATGTGACAAAAAGAGAAAGTACAATCTTACTTTTGTTTGGTCATTGGTGGAGAAAATGTTGGATGATTCACTAGTTATTCGGAAATGGACAATCTGGGTACTGTTGTCGTGTGCACGTGTATGCACATCCAGTTATCAACTGAACTACACTAAAAACCCTAAAAAGCAACCAACTTTGAACAAAAGATTCAAACAATTTAAATTTGAAATAATGTTTTGATCTTATCTTTATGGAAAACAACAAATCTATTGTCGAGTTATCGTCATTTCCTCTTCATTTATGTAATTTAGTGTAATTAGATACAATGTTAAAACCACTTGATTTCAAATATTTATAACTTTCTTACATTAATGAAGCTATACATGAGTGTACGCAAACTGTTGAGTGTCGTGGCTGTTAATGACAGTTATAATTGATGCAATTCACCATGTGGTCAAAGATTTGGGTGGTGTGTGTTTGTGTGCAGACAAAGGACCATTGATTTGATTAGGAACCCTATGTCAGTCTCCCTTGTTTAGATGGAGAAATTCATGTTTGACCGGTCATTTTAGTTAAGATGGATTTTGTCTTAAGTAGCTAATGTTAGGTTAAAGTGTTAAACACATCTAAATTAGTTTATATTTCTGCGGTTTAGCCTTTAAACTTCCACACCGGTTTTTAACTTTTTGTTTAGCTTATCTAAATGGTATATAGTTATTTTGGTTCACGTTATTTGGTAGCTTTTGCTATTTTCATCTAGAAACTTATTTTTTTCATTATGTACCTCATGTTTTAAGAAGTTGTCATTTCAACCCTTGTATTTTGAAAAATCTTGTAAGTTTCATCTAACAAATATTTCTATAGAGCAAATAGCAAATGTGCCACTATGTTTTCGGGTCTCTACCACGTTGCATTCTCACTACATGGAAATTGTAATATGAACCCTGGTGGTTTATGATTTTCATTAAATGAGCCTCTGAAACTGAAAGAGATCAATTACCTTTGAAAAAGTACGAAACTTACCATTTAGCCCCTGGTGTATTGCAAATTTGCAATTTGAGTCCACTGAATGAATACCATTTTTCATCGAGTCATCTTTTCCCCTGATTCCTTCCAAACTTCATTTTCTTATGTTGTTTTCCCACTAAATCATACACATACCACGGAGAAAATCTCAAAGACAGATAATCACTTATAAACCAGATTATCTAGAAGAAAGCATATGTCCCATCGTCAAGATACCAAGCAAGAAGAAGAAGTTTGCAATTGTCTCTAATTCGATGCACAAGGGGTGCAAATCAAGAGAGAATAGAAGTGGTTCTAATGGGTCTCCTTGTTGTACCCTTGTAGTAAATCAAATATGCTCATCTCCAAGATACAATCTTGTTAGTAGATTGTATAGAAATTCTGCCTATAAAAAAATAGAATAGCACCTCATCCTGACCTTATGGAGTAAGACAAATCTATCAACCAAATTAAATGCATTAGAAAAGTAACATTGGAAGACCCATCTTGTGTGGCATTCACTCAAATTTCTAAAAGGGAAAATCACCAAATTAGCCATTTGATCATAACTTTTTCCCATTTTAGCCGTTGACTATTTTTTTTCCAAACTAGCATTTGACTGAATTCTATCGCCCACGTCAGCGATGAAATGTCCTGATCCATCACTCGAGTGGCGCTGAGTTGGTGCTGAGTTAGCACGTATTTCATTATTATTTTTATTTTTAATTTTGTATATATTCAGCATACGTATTTCATCGCTGGTATAAGAGATGGTTTTCAGTTTCATCTCCCAAGTACTTGATGGATGTGACCTGTCAGATTTCATCTCCCAAGTACGCGATGAATGTGACTAAGTGGGTGATGGATTTGAGTTTCATCTCCCATGTACGCGATGAATGTGACTTGAAAGACTTGGGCGATGGTTTTGATACAAGTGGGCGATGGTTTTGATACAAGTGGGCGATGGTTTTTAGTTTCTCTCCCTCTTTACTCGACTGATGTGACATGTCAGATTTCAGCTCTCAAATACGCGATGGATGTAACATGAGTGATGGTTTAACGCCACATGAGCGATGGTTCAGACAAGGGCGATGGTTTTTGTCCATGTGGTCGGCGGATGGGACATGATGAGATTGTGGAACTCTTGAGCTACCACCCGCATCAGATTCATCAACCATAAACAATGTAAACACTTCATTTAGGTCTTTGGAAACAACATTTAAAAAAATACTAAGATCAGAGTCATCAAATATATCAATAAAATGGGTGTATGTAGACATTTTGCAGGAAATTCTTATAGATTTACAAAACCACACCTTTTGGAAATAAGATTTATCAATCCATGATAAATAATATCAGGAGGTAGGTTTAACACGCGGCTTGAACATTTACCTCTAATTGGTACATATTCTTCGACACCGTTATTAATTACCCTATAAACATTATAATAAATATGATATTGAATCTTAATTTTTTTTCAAAGTATATATAATTTTTGTTTACAAAACAGAAGTACAAATGTGGGTATATGTATATTTTAAAAGGAATTTATGTTTGATTTTTAAATATATATGTATAAACATTGTTTTTAACAAAAAATAAAATGAATTTTAAGGTATTTTCTATGTATATTGATTTATTTTTTGTAGAGATGAAATGTGGAGATGGATTACCATATTTCATCGCCCACATAGATAGTATTTATATTTTACTTTATTTTTTGGTCGATGAAATATTAAATATGTGGCAAAATTTCATCTCTTACAGGAAAATCCATCGCTGAGGTGTCAATGTCCTAAGGTGGGCGATGGATTTGGTTTTTTCAATGCCCAAATTGGAGATGAAATTAATACATGCCATGGATTTAGGTATTTCATCTCCTAAGTGGGAGATGATATGCCAAATGATACTTTATGATTGAAGGGCTAGTTTGGAAAACAAAATAGTCAACGGCTAAATTAGAAAATTTGGTCGGTCAAAGTGCTATTTTTGTCATTTTCCCTAAAAATAATGAAATACTAAATATCACATGTGAAAAAAAATAGTTAAACACATATGAAAGAATAAATATGACAAGCCAAAAAAAATATTGACCTCATAAAATTATGACTCGTAACCTTAAACAACAAACACAAATCTATTGTTAAAAAAATAAGATTGAATTATATATGTGTCTATAGTTGAAAAATATATTGATGCTTACTTTTTCGGTATGGCGTCGTTAAGGGCTAAGCGCCTCCAATTTGGCAATGAGGTAATGATGCTTAGCGCCCTTGGCTTGTCCGCATCGCCTTATGGCGCCCCTCGTACGACTGGTCTAAGTCAGTAACCTATTCCCATAGTCCTTTAAAGTTTCAACTAAGGTTACTCCCATTTACCGCCCATGTCAAACTAGATTGAAACACACCAAATATACTAGAAAGAGTAAATTGCCGTTTGCGTCCCTGTGGTTTCACCATACTATCCATTTTGGTACAAACTTTTCATTTTCATCCATTTGGGGTCAGTTGTTTGCGTTTTCTCTCCAAATCACTAACGAATGTTAGATTTTTCTGTTAAGTTTATTTATAAGACCAAAATGCCCCTAGGGACTTAAATGAATTATTTTAATATAACCTTCTAATTTACTTTTTACTAAACATAAATAAAGTAAATAAATTAAAAAATAAAATAAAACCCACCCCCACCTCCACCCTTAAAATGCCCTCTCTGCTCTTTCTTCTAACACCTGACCACCACCGCCAAAGCAAGAATCCGGCGACTCCTTCAGGTAATCTGGCGACTCAAACCTCCTTCAAGTAATCAGCCATAAACCACCACCAGTAACCTCTCTAGACCACCACAACTACCTCGCGCGACAACCACCACCGGCCGACTCCCCTCCCAAACCTGCAATTCCACCACCACCGGCCGACTCCCCTCCCAAACCTGCAATTCCACCACCACCGGACAACGACCTGCAGGTCCGACCACCTGCAATTCCGCCAACCACCGACCGGCGACCGACTCCTAAGCCGACAACCACCAGCCAACGAACTGTAGTTCCGAGGACCAGCAATTGTGTAATGTCTAGGGTTTTGATTTAAAAGGGGGCAGATTTAAGATCGAATCTTCTAGTAAAGCTTCACAATCAGTTCTTCCAGATTTAGGACCTGCAATTTGTCGAAACCCTAACCCTAGCTAATTTTAACGTAACGTCGAACTCCATGATTTCTGGTAATTGGAAGCTGGATTGACAGTGCGTAACCCAATCTCGAAGATCACTCTGTACGATCACGTCGAAGCTGCCGTGTTCTACAAGTCCAGATCGATTGCGATGACGATGTTGCCGCCGTTTGTGCAGGGGAAGAAGAACGAGACGAGTGTTAAAGCAACGTTCGCTTCGTTGTCAGGGTATTTTGATGATCCGAATGAAATCAATGGCGATAGGTCTCGTGGAACAATTGATTTTAATTTGAGGTTGGTTGCTAAGTTTTTAAATTACGTTAGAAGGTTATATTAAAATAACCATTTGAGTTCTCAGGGGGTATTTTGGTCTTTTTAATAAAATTTAACAGAAAAATCTTACTCCGTTAGTGATTTGGACTCAAACGGAGAGAAAACGCAAACAACTGACCCCAAATAGATGAAAATGAAAAGTTTGTACCCAAATGGATATATAGTATGGTGAAACATCAGGGACGCAAACGACAATTTACCCTAATTGTTTTATTAAAAGTTAACATAAAAACTTATATGTTAGTCATTTGGACTCAAACGGTTAGAAAATACAAATCATAGGCCTTAAATTACAACAAATGAAACATTTGGACTCATATAGTTAAGAGTGTCAAACCCGAGGGACTCAATTGGCAATTACCTTTAAAAAAAATACTATTTTTTTTTTGAAAATATCACTCTAAAGAAACTATGTACCCTTTTTATTATTGAAAAAGAAAGAAACGGATAGTAATTGATTTTTTTGCTTTAGAAGCGTACGAGGCGCTCGCCCCTATTTCATAGTGCAACCCATGAAAACGCTTGTTGGCTTTTTTTGTCGAAGGTGGATCCAGGAGGTGGCAATTTCTCTATATATTTTCTTTTGATTTAGTTTATTTTTTAAAATATTTCATTATCGAAAGTTATTCTTTAACATAGATATAGTCGCTAGTACCTATATTAAAATTGATGAGTTCTTCCTTC
>WOUH02040597.1:0-25192 GCA_009936405.2 Stevia rebaudiana
TATTTAGACAAGTCTCACATATATATATTTAACATATAAGCAATTACGATCATAGTTCACGTATTTAATTCAATACGTAATGAGAGTTGATAAAAGTTTTACCAAAAGTTTCGGGGTATCACACGTCCTCTTCTTGGAATCTGAGTTGATGATAACTAGACCACAAATCAATTTTAGAATAGAAGCTTGACGATTGCAGCTGGTCCAACAGATCATCAATGCGAGGTAAAGGATAACGATTCTTGACATTGACTTTGTTCAGTTCATGATAGTCAATACACATACGGAAAGTCCCATCCTTCTTTTTAACAAATAAGACTGGAGCTCTCCATGGTGAATAACTATGTCAGATGGAACCTTTATCTAAGAGTTCCTGGGTTAGTTGGAGAACTCTTGCATTTCGTATGGTGCTAGACGGTAAGGTGCCCGAGCAATAGATGTTCCTCCTGGCGTGAGATCAATGTGGAATTCAACTTCACGTGTAGGAGGTAGTCCAGGTAGATCCTCAATAAAGATCGCACACAACTGGGAAATCTACTAACTTTTTCTCCTCCTTGGGTTTCTCTGTGATGAGTTCTACGATTGCAGGATGACCTTTACGCAAGCACTTATGAGCCTTCATGCAAGAAATGATATTTAGGTACACCGCTCGTTTTGCCTTTGATAGAGAGAACTTCTCCATTAGAAAGAGGAATGCGCACGATCTTGTCACGAAATATAACTTCGGATTGGTTCTTTGCTAACCAATCCATACCGACAATCACGTCAAAACTACCAAGTATGAAGGGTATGAGATCAATTACTAGTTTATGACCGAGGAGTTCTAGGATACACCCTTGAAGAACATGTTCAGTTTCCATGAGTTTACCGTTAGCCAGTTCTGTGATATACTTAGAGTTTAGGATATTCAGGGAAATATCTAGTAAACAACTGAATTCAATAGATATGTAACTTGGGAAACGTACCGGTAACAACATTGGGATCTTGTCTAGCCTCTCCAAACCCGATAATGAAAGCCCTGCCCCTCGGACCTCCGTTGTTGTTATTATTTTTATTGTTGTTACCACCATTGTTATTGTTCTTCCACTGAGGACTGTCCTTTTTTAAGTGACCCATTTCATCACACTCATAACATTCCTTCTGAGCACGACTATGGTGTCCCAACTTAAGAGTGATGTTAACTCGACAGTCCCTTTCCATGTGTCCAATCCTGTTGCAATACTGACATATATCACACGCCCCAACAAGATGAAGATTGCATTTATTACACTTAGGCAACGTCCCCACGTATCCACTCGGGTTCTTTGACGGGGATGAACAAAAGTTTCTGTTGTTGTCCTGCTTTCGATGTTGTTGTTGATACTGGTTGTTTTTGTTACCCTTTTTAATAGCCTGACTGTTGTCCCACTTGCGTTTATCACCATCTTGATTTTTAGATTCAGCTACACACTTTGGCAGTGTGGCTTGGGTGACTGATTGATCAGTGAGTTTATGAGCTAATCAGACCAATTTATGCATGGTCGTAGGATTGGCCGACATGACCATTCCTTGATTATGAGGCGCTTGAACTTTGAGGTACATCTTAATTTGTTTATGTACTGGCGTAGCAAGATCGGGACAGAGATTGGCTGGGAACAGCCACTTCTAGCAAAAACTGAATCCATCTTCTCAATCCATCGGAGTAAACCAATCACTCCATCGGTCCCCTTAAACGTGTGTGGTTTGCAATCCAGAAATGCTTTGAATGTGCACATAAGCGGATTTTGTTTCCCTGTGCCACACGAGTTGTTAATGATTAGGTCTATGAAAATTTTCTTGTTAGAAAATAAATTCGAGGTAAAAATCGTTATATGTAAACGGAATTTGTTAGGTAACTTGCTTACCATGTTGACCTTGGCCATGTGGCTGTTCAACAACAAGCCTTGCCGCCTCATAAGAAGCAATACCAGTAGTCACTTGCTAGGTAACAATCTCATTAAGTTGCTCTGGAGAAATGTTAAGATTTCCACGACCGCCTCGAGCACCACCTCTAACAGACATGATCTTTCATTCACAAATATACAAATATGAGATTATTGAAAATATAATTCCACACTTGCATAAGTAAATATCAACTATCATATATTAGAATAATATCTCAAATGTATAAAGAAGCATACTTGATTATTAATAGTTTGCATTATGCAAAGTATTTAAACCAAAATATCCAAATCTAAATTTGACAGTCATATGGGCACAAAATGCCCACAGCGAGTTCGAAAGATATAATTAGAGTAAGTAACTAATATAAGGTAGTTAGTTGTTGATGTCATTCGATGAAACTTAAGACTGCATGTCGTCCTTGGATTGAGCGACTAGCACAGAGTGAATAGTAGCAACTGTAGCTTGGGCCACAGCTAGGGCTTCCATGGCCACCGCCGTATGCGTCCTATTAATGTAAATGTATCGTCGATGTTTGAATCTGCTCATAGAAAGTGTCTCCATGAGTGCATTCACACGCCTCTTGCACGGACGCGTCATATGTGAGAAAGGAGGTGAAGGTGAAATACCGTTCCCCTTGTTAGTATCACGTAAGGGAGAAGATGATCATGACATTATACCATATATATAAGCATGCAAGTATATATCACATAAAGTGTGATAGTGCATAACTATGTGTTACGTCTACGGCTATATTCTAGATTCACTACCATGCAAACCTAGTTCTCTATAACCAACGGCTCTGATACCAATCTGTCACACCCCCAAATTCCCACCCCTACTAACAGCGCAGGTGAAGGAGTGACGTTGATATGCTGGCCAGGATCCGAGTCATCGGTCATATTGAACAACTCTATATGATTTTTGAAAAACACACATTGCATTCAATCATGACAAAACGTTTAGTTTAAAATGATAACCACAGTTAGCGTTTAGTACTGTGGAAGCATAAATAGTTTGAAACTATTGCGGAAGCATGTAAATATAATATGCATAAGTCTATCACACTCATCAAAAAATAATAATAATGTTTAATGCAATTGTTTGAAATATGGATGCATGAGACTCCAGCTAAGCATCATAGTCCTCAAGTTGTGTGTACCTTAGCGACCTGAGAAACATAATAAAAAGTGTCAACCAAAAGGGTTGGTAAGTTGACAGGTTTATAAGTAGTATAACAGTTTAACATGCACTTATATCCGCAAGCATATATTCTTATTGATTGCAGGTCAATTATTGTATAAGTAATAGGTGCTGTTACCGATGCTGACGTTCGTCAGCCTTCCAACCAATATCTATCTCACTAAATATTGATTAATGAGTCCATTGGTCAATATGCACTCGACGCGACCTTCAATCACCTGAGTGGGGTTTGTCAAACCCAGTGGTACTATCTGGATTACCTCTCCTGATCAAACACAATTAAATGGTAAAAGCATTTCAAGAAGGACTATAATTGAGATATTGTGAACATACCCAAGTTACAACGAGACTGTAGTTTTAGCAAGAGTATGTTTCTCCCTTAAAAATGAAAAGTGTTTAAAACGAGGGGCCGTGAGACTCATCTCGACAGCTAAGCGCCGCAACTATAACTTCTAGCAAAATAGCTAGCCAATACCTAAACATATATATATATATATTCATGAGTGTTGTGTTTCATGTTGGTCCTTAGACTCAACATGTTATACAACTTCAAGTGATTATTTTGTTTTGTAAAAATTACATTTTTACCCTTTCAATCAATTTGACACGACGACACGTTGGTGACTCATTTGTTTGTTTGTTTAAGCTATGTTCAATAGTGTATTGAAGGAACTATCATTAACTAGAGAGTTACCTAAAAAAAAGTCAACCATTGACCAAAAGTCAACACGTGGTCAAGTAGCCTTATCATGTCAACTACTTATCATGCTTTGGTTTGGGCTTATCTATCTATTAATTACTTTCTTATACTCCGTTAGTGTAATAGTCCACTAGTAGTAGCCCACTATTGATTGCTAAGTAGTGGTCTGGCCCATATTGTTTGTTCATGTTTATTGTTGCCTTTACGTCGTAGATTCCGACAATAATAAAGGTATTATTAGTCTACAACTCATATATATATATATATTAGTTCATATATATATTAGTTTAAGTGCACCAACGTTCGTGGGCAAATACTTGTGAGTGATTCGGTAAATTATATTTATCTAATTTACCTGCTAAAAATTGTTTTGTGCAAAACCATGCACGTCGAGTAATATATTTAATTACTTACTAATTAAAACCATAACAACTACTAAGTGAATCAAAACTAGCTGGTCAAGAGCATCCTACCATTTCTGTTCTAAATCATTTCCTCAGAGCGCCTGATAAATGGGAAACTTAATCCATAGTGTTGAGATCTGCTCCAGATTTTGGATCTCAAACATTAACTTAACTCTACAGCAAAGTTTTCACCTTGGAAAGAGAAATAAATCAAAAGAAATAACTACTCAAATCAGGAAAAACCACTGATGAGTATGTTCAAGGCAATACAGCCTTAATAAGCCATGATTGTGAAAATGATCGTCAAAACCAAGGCTATGATTATCACATTGACATAACAACTAGAATTTTTTATAATCCTCACACAACATATATGGTAAGTGATGACAACCATAACTCTGCTATTCTAAGTTTCATCATGGATGATATACATCATATTCCAGCTAATGACTTAGAAGAGATGGACATTCTACATCAGCTCTTCTAAGCATCAGAACCAATAAGTTCTACAAGAGAACATGGAGAAAATTCCCAGGAATTAATGGGAAAACAAAGGTTGGTCTCGATAAAACTAAACTGCAATGCTATAAGTGCTAAAAGTTTGGTCACTTTGCTTGAGAATGTAGAGTAGTTTACTATACCTCCCTTGTGGCATATGTCACATTTCTACTAAACCAATCTCAATCAAGTCATAACTCCTCAAACTACCACCAACAAAAACCACAAAGAGCAACTGCTCATTTTGTTCAAGCTTCCACTACTCAGCATATTCGATATGTCCAAATACCAAATGGAAACCAGTTTCAATTGGTACCTTCAGCTCATTAATTCCAGCTTGTTTAAAAATCCCAATCTCAAATTCCTAACCAACCATCACAGTCTTCCAACAACGAATCATCATCTCAACCTCCTCAACAAGCCATGTTTACTCAAGGCTATGTTTTCTGGAGCAGTATGCCTGATGAAGTAGGTCATGCATTGATTGGAAATTAATCATATCCTGATTTTGCATTAATGGCCATTGATTCTCCAAGTTCAAAAACTAGCTCATCAACAGAATCATCTTCTGCAGCTGCTTAGGGATCATCTTCAAGCTTGAATAATCTTTGGTATGTAGACAGTGGAGGATCCAGGCACATGACAGGATTCAAAACTCTCCTAAACAATTTCAAATAAAAAAATGGAGGTTCTGTATCTTTTGGAAATGATGCAAAAGGCTACATAACTGGAGCAGATATAGTATCACATGGTAAAATTCATTTTGATGATGTATGTCTGGTTGAAAATTTAAGGTTTAACTT
This sequence comes from Stevia rebaudiana, assembly GCA_009936405.2. Taxonomy (NCBI): domain Eukaryota; kingdom Viridiplantae; phylum Streptophyta; class Magnoliopsida; order Asterales; family Asteraceae; genus Stevia; species Stevia rebaudiana. The sequence continues at coordinate 5,529 of WOUH02040597.1, forward strand.
GTTAAGTGTCTCTCAAATGTCTGATAAAAACTATAATTCGTTCGTTACCAGAGACTCATGCAAAATCTTATCACCAAAAATTTTACCAAAAATAAATATAAACTAATAAATAAACATACCCTCTTAACAACAAAAAGGAGTGGTAATGTTTATGTTGTTGACTTGGCAGCTGATACAAGTGTCACTGCATCCACTTATTTTATTGCCAAAGCCTCAAAATTAGATAATTATTTATGGCATATGATACTAAGTCATGTAAATCACAAAACTTTGAATACAATTTCAAAACTCTCATTAGTGAGAGTTTACCTTTTAAAGAATTTCAACATGAGTGACAATGTGTCTCATGTATTAAGGGTAAACAACACAAAGTGTCCTATAAATCAATTGATGAATCTAAAACAACAAAATGTTGACAACTATTGCACATGGATGTCTTTGGTCTAGTGCAAATCTTATCTTTGGCCAAGAAAAGATATTGCTTGGTTGTTGGTGATGATTTCTTCAAGTTTAGCTGGACTTTCTTTCTTCACAGCAAAGATGAAGTTGTTGACTTGATCACATCTCATATCACTCAAGCTGAAAATCATTTTACTTTTCTGCGAAGATAATAAGAAGGGATAATGGCACGGAATTCAAGAACAGTACTCTGGATGTATTCTGCATCAATAAAGGCATTGTCAGACAATACAGTGTTCCTAGAACCCCTGAACAAAATGGTGTTGTCGAGAGGAAAAACAAAACTCTGATTGAAGTAGATGGAACCATGCTAGCTGATTTAAGCTTACCTCATACATTCTGGGCTGAAGCAGTAAATACTGCATGCTATGTTCAGAACAAGGTACACATTGTCAAAAGGCATGATAAGACAACTTGTGAGATTCTACAGAAAATAAAAACACTGATCTCTTTCTTTAGAGTCTTTGGTTGTCCTTGTTTTATCTTAAACATCAAGGACTCAATCTCAAAGTTTGCTGCAAAATTTGATAATGGGTTCTTCATAGGTTACTGCAACACATCCAAAGCCTATAGATCTTTTAACTTGAGAACCAAAATTGTAGAAGAAACTTTGAACCTAAATTTCAGTGAACTATCATCTCCATCTTCACAAACCAACCCATCAGAAATCTTTAACCTTAACACCTTCTCACCTGAAACTTAAACTGAAAACAAGCAGTCAGCTCATCAAACAACTAATAATTCCTTTGATGATGATTTTTCACATCAATTTTCTATTTCTCCCTTAACAACTCACACCATTTCTCCAAAAATCACTTAAACCATCATAACCACTGATAATTTACTCAGTGGTTCATGAACAAATTCATTAGTTGTTAATGATCCACCCGTCAATTGTACCCAAATAACTGATACCTTTTCAACGTCTACATGTCTTGATTTAATTCCATACAATAAAGATCACTTGGCTCATCAAATCATTGGTGATTCTAAGAAGGGAGTTCAAACAAGAAAACAAGTGGCAAACGTATGTCTTCATGCAGTGTTCTTATGACAAGTAGAACCCAAGAAATATCAAGAAGACTTGAAAGATAGAAATTGGGTACAAGGTATGCAAGATGAACTGCTACAAATCAACAGACAAAATGTATGGACACTTTGTCCCTTAGCAAAACATAAGTGTCCCATTGACACAAGATGGGTATTCGGAAATAAATCAGATGAAAGGGGCATTATAGTAAAAATAAAGGAAGGCTTGTAGTTCAAGGATATGCTCAAGAAGAAGGCATTGACTATGATGAAACATCTGCCCCAGTTGCCAGACTAGAAGCTATCATATTATTTCTTGCATTTGCTATCTCACATAACGTCAAAGTTTTTTATATGGACATTAAGAGTGCATTTCTCTATTGTGACTTAAGGGAAGAAGTGTATGTATGTCAACCACCTGCATTGGAAGATGCTCATCATCCTGATCGGGTGTACACGATAGACAAAGCACTATATGGACTCAAATAAGCACCCAGAGCATGGTATGATACACTTTCTCAATTCCTTTCAAATAATAAATTCATGAGAGGCACAATTGACAAAACCTTATTCACAAACAAAGTTAATAATGAATTATTGCTAGTCCGAATCTATGTCGATGACATTATTTTTGGATCATCAAATCTACTTCTTTGTGAACAATTCTTAAATTTGATGTCAACGAAATTTGAAATAAGTGCTCTCAGTGAATTAAAATGTTTTCTTGGTTTACAAATAAAACAACAAACAAATGGCATCTTTATTCATCAAACTAAATACACAAAAGAGCTTTTAAATAAATCTGGAATGACTAACTGCCAATCCATTTCCACTCCAGTGGGCACTGCATCAGGAATTCAAGCAAATCCAACTCGTGAACTAGTGGATCAAACCTTGTATAGGTGTATGACAGGATCATTGATGTATTTAACTGCGTCTAGGCCTGACATCATGTATGCCACATGTATTTGTGCTAGATATCAATCAGCGCTAAACAATCACATTTAAGTCATGTGAAGAGGATCTTTAAATACCTAAAAGGTACGTCTGTACTTGGTATCTAGTATCCTGCTAATTAAACTTGCAAGTTTATTGGTTTTTCACATAGTGATTATATAGGATGCAGTCTCACAAGAAAATACACATCAGGAGGAAGTCAATTCTTTGCTCATTGTTTGGGGTCATGGCAGAGTAAAAAGCAAAACTCTGTATCAAATTCAACAGTGAAAGCAGAATACATTGCAGAGCACAGTGCACTACACAACTGCTTTGGATACAATATCAATTGCTTGATTTTGGTATAACAGAACATAAAACACATCTGAAGATAGACAATGAAGCAGCCAATAATATAATTAAAAATCATGTCTATCATTCTAAAACGCAACACATTGAAATATGAAATCATTTCATATGAGATTGCTATGAAAATGGACTGATAACTCCTTGCAGATATTTTTACTCAACCACTGGACACAACAATCTTTTCAAAGTTTGTAACTAGATAAGGCATGTTAAATATGCAAGAATGATCAAATAAATCAAATTAAACAAATTTTGTAATAAATAGTCAGATGTTTTCTTAACTACTGATTTTCAAACAATTGAACATAACAATTGATCACTTTTTTTAAGCTTTCTCTGATCCACATATAACTTTCGACATTTGTTTCCCAAACACTGACAAAATTCATAGTCGTTATATGAATCCTCAGGGGTTATGAATACCACATCAGTTGTTTTTCTCAAAACCTATAAATATCAATACTTTTTCATCAGTATTTCATTAAATTCGACCGTTGCGATCAATCATCTTCTCCAACTCTCACGCAAACACACATTTTCTTTACAATCTACTCATAATCACTTATTCAATCATCAAAAACGTTCATAAACCATCATCAATCATGGATCTTATACTCAAAGCTGTTCACAATCAAATCGCATACCCTCACAAATCACCTGATTACCCCCAATTTAATGATATCATTGATCTTCTCACTATATCCCAATTTCACACAACTTTCTTTAACCATTAATCCCTATATCTCAGTCACATCTCTAAGTGAGTTCTAGTCAAATGCGACAACACTGGTACTGACGATAAGGTGATCAACATCACATATACAGTTGCAGGTAAACAGGTAGTTATTACTCCAAGTTTACTTTCAACACTTCTCAACGTGGTTGATTCGGAGAGTCCAAATTCTTTTGCTATGAGCATGGTACATCAAACATCACATGATCGTAACTACCAAGCTAATTTGAAACAGCAAACTCTTTTAAAACCATACTTTGAGCCTAAATACAAATTTATGTTTCATACCATAGTTCAATGTCTCTCCCAGATATTAACTTGTATGCTATCCTTACTGAAAATAAAATAAAATACTCACGGATCATTTTTTATCATCTTGTAAGTAATCACAAGGAATCTAAAAACAAATTTTTAGTATTTCCATGGTTGGTCATGGATTTCTTAATAAATCTAATAAAAGATGGTTGCCTTAAGTTGATTTATCTCAATTATAAGCCATTGACAAACAAATAGTCTCTTGTATTTAAACTCCTGCCAAAGCCTTTGATCAAGATGATAATGAGGATACAAAAACCCTCATTGAACCCACAGCTATCACCACTCCAAAGCTAAAATAGGCACCTTCCAAAAGGAAATCTTCTGCTCCTACTCTTCCATAACTCAAGAAGAAATGCAAAACCAAAAAGGCCCATCAGGAAGTTGAGATTCCTAAGGTGGCTTTGGTAATCACCCAGCCACAAACTACTGAGGAAACATCCTCTCCTCATGTAGATCCTCTCCACCAACCACAGCCCAACTAGAAACCTCTCAACATGTTCTAGTTGAAACTCAAAGGGAGACCTCACAAACAACTTATGTATCACTTGATCATAAGTTGAATACCTAATCTCCCTCGGGTAGATCTACTTCTCACACCCCCTCACCTGACCACAACATTACCCACACTCTCCAATACACTGACCAATCAATTGATACATATACTGGTTCTCCTTTAACATCTCTTCGGAGCAACCTCAACAAACCAGTGTACCAATTGGGTCTTTGGACAGCTAAGGAGACGAGGATGCAAGTAGATTCAATGATCCACTCATTCAAACTACTTCTATAGGTGGTGCTTACATGTCTTTTGAAAAATTCATTGATTATGCGGAGCTTGTAAACATTGATCAGACATCACTCACGGCAACATGTAATGATGTCTTAATGACTAAACTTGGAAGTCCCCAGTACCAAGAAAAAGGGGCACATGACACCACTGGAGTGGATCCAGGTCATGTACAAACTGGCATTATTGCCAGGAACCAGATGATTCCATTAAGTTGGATGATGGTTCAAAGAAATAGCTAGATGAATTGATGGCAGTAGTTCAAACTATTCAGGCTGGCATGACTTCCCTAACCGAGATAGCCCTCAAGGCCCTGAATAGTCAAGTCCAACTCCCCATATTAAACCCACAGTTTGCATCCTCATATGGGAGTCCCCAAAAGACAACCACTTCACCACCACAAAATCCACCACCCTACTCTACTTCACACAGTGAATCAAACCCTCACTTTGACACAACTAAACTCACCATACTCATCACATCCATTGTTACCCCACTAATCACCCAAGCTACATATCAAATCCTCTCCACCACCAAAGAACAAATTGCTCTCATGCAAATTTCCACAAATAAAAAATTCAAAGAAATTAAAAGAGAGCTAAAATAAAATATCAAAACCATCTTACTGAAATCTCAGGTGTGGCTCCACCTGCTCTCTGGTTCAAAGAACAAGTTGATGAAGCCAAAAAGAGGGAGAATGAAAAGCTACTTGATGCTGCAAGACGAGCAAAAAGATCTCATGATGAATTAGGAAAACAGAAAATAAAGGCACTCAAAAAGAAAAATCAAGAGGCCTTTCTTAAAGCATCTCTAGAGCAACTATATGAGATGTTTGCTGCAACTACAAGCCAAAAGAAAAAGAATTAGAAGCAACAACATCTCAGGACCCACTAACAACCTCATAATCAATAACAACCAAAGCAGCCAGCTCAAGAATACCAAGATGTATTGTTGTTGTCACCAAAAAATAGATAGCACATCGGGGTGAATACAAGAAGGTCCAAAACAACAACTGATAAATCAGTAGTTTGTAAAACCACTGGTGCTAAAACTACTGACAAACCGTCAGTATTTACAAAGAAAACAACAATTGTTATCTTAACAAATGATTAAAAAAAAAAAGAACATTTCGGGTACCTCATCATCAACTGACCCAGAGGTTCTCTTCCTACCTCACACATGATTCCCAAGAAAAGAAAGTTGTTAATCCAAGAAGAAGAAGAAGAATCTAGCCCTCCAGAACAAAATACATCAGCTGAAGATCACTCCTACTCTCCAAAAAGATTCATTCCTAATCTAGAGACTCTCAAAATGCAACAAATGACAGAAGACGAAAGAGAAATAAAAACTTTGGAAGACTTGCTGGCTCAATGCTAGACTGGTGAAAAATCACTTGAGGCCTACCAAGAAAAACTATATGCATTTGATAAAGCATATGAATAGAGAGAAAAAGCATAATAAAAATTCTTCTAGATCAAGGAAAACACAAAGTTGAAACAGTTGCAAACTGGAATCTTGAGAGTATTCAACATGAAGTTGATAAAGAGCTAAAAAAGAATCAAAGATGGAGAAAGAAGAAAGGCTAATCTCGAGAAAAGAAGAAGAACAAAAGAAATTCTAATAAAGAATAACTGGAACAAGAAGGGAATCATCATGAGATGGAATGATATGACTCTTTATGATGAGTTCAAGAAGTTCAAACAGATAAACAAAGACAATCAGTTGCAAATGCAACTACTGGTGCACAAGTGATGAGAATTATTGATCGACTCACAGGAAATGTAGCACCTGATCTGCCCAAACACATTCAAGATAAATTTAACAAAAGAGTCATGATGTGTTAAATTGTCTAGTTAAAACTCAAGTAATAATATTTATAAAAACGATTGCTAAATACCACACATTAACGGTAAGTGTACAGTCGCAACATAGTAGATAATGGAAGACCGAGTACCGCCCAAGGACTCACGGATAGAACCAAGGGACACTCATGTTTATCTAATTAAATTACCTAATTAACTATTAATATTAATGGGGGGTTATTAACTAATAACCTAATTAAACTTTAATAAATTAAACAAAGCAATAAGAGATAAATAGCAAGTAAATCAAATGATAAATAAGAAGCAACTACTTAGACACAGAATCATGCATCAATCACACACGCTCTCGATATTGGACTCATGACTAAGTTATATGGTTTCTATGGATTAGGAAACTAGTGGCGTAATTAAGTAATGTGGAACTATCCTCTTTGCCTGGACCACTAGAACAAAGACATCTAGCAAGTAACCTATATTAGAATCCAATATCTATATGGGTCGGTTTCCTCTCGGCCTAACCTACCCGTATCTAGGTTCCCATACAAAATTTTCCTCTCGGCGTAAGTCTAGCAACTATGGGCTCCAAAGCTATGCGGTCCTATAGTTTAATTACTAGAGACAATACTAGTCAACCTTGGTCATCCTCTCGGTCTACCCAAACTTACTAATACCACAATAGACAATTTACCCTTATCTTCTCTCGGCCTCAAAGGTGCAAAACACAACCTAAACTAGAAAATCAAACTTCCTATCAAAGCTATTCATAGACAAACAACTCCTAGACATATTCTATTACCAATTACAGCCATATTCTTATTCCATATAGTTAGATACAACCTGGATTTTAACTAAGACACTACCAATCAGTCATATAAATGTCCAAACACCGATTACATGTATAACATCAAACAATCATCATTAGTCTAAGCAACTATCAACAAATTAGCCAATAAACGTCACACTGATAATCAAAACATTCATTAAAACTACTAAGTTCATCATTCAAAATAGAAAATAAAGTAGAAGTAATCAAAACAATAAATAGAACGAATGCATCTAACCAACAAATGCGTAATAATCCAAAAGTAATATTCCAATTGACTCCAGCAATCTTCTCCATGTTAAAAATCATTCCAGGGGCTGTAAAATCTGGAACCTTTAGCCTAGAACTCGACCCTTTGTATTTATACTTAGAATTAGTGTCACACCCCAAAATTTCCCTTCGATGGGATAACCAAAATCGGATGTAACGTGACCAGCATCAGTTCATTAATTAAGCAAACAAACATACAAAAGATAAGCATTTTATATTTATCATATGATTTGAGTTATACATTACAGAGTGCGGAAGCGTTTAAATGTGTGGAAGCTAATATTGCTTATCACACTATTACCAAAGTAAGAGGTATAGAATGAAATTATACAAATGACAAAACTAATTCTAGAGCTCCTATGCAGCTTCTGCCAAGCTCCAAAGCAAACATATAGAGAACCTGAGAAACACACTTAAAATAAGTGTCAACACCATAGTTGGTGAGTTCACATGTTTGTATACACCAATGAGTTCGTAATTATAAGAAGTTAAGTTTATCAACCAGTTTATCATATTATAGTTAACATGGACCACATAACCCAAGTATAAACCTACTGATAGCTAATCAAATATCGTGTAACTAATAGGTGTCGCTACCGATGCTGACTGCTATGACCGCCTTCCTACCAATATCTATCTCACAAAATATTGGTAAATAAAGATTAGGTCATTATGCACCCGGCACGACCGCCAGTCGTTTGTGTGGGGTTTGTCAAATCCAAAGGTATATCCAGATCACCTCGTCTAGTCAAACATAATTAAACGGTATACGCAGTAAGGGAAGGACTTTAAATGAGATACACAGAAACACCTAAGTTACCACAAGTCTATACATGTAATGTATCCAAACATATTGTGTAGATTTATCAAAATAAATCATAGTTGTTTAGTTTATTACACAGTATGTTTCTCACCCCAAAAGTAAAACACTTAAGTAAAGAGGGGCTGTAAACTCACCTCGACAGCAACGCGCTACTACAATAACCGTCTAACCGATAGGTATCAAATACCTAACAATAAATATTTATAAGTGTTTTTTTTTATGTTGGTCTGTAGACCCAATGTATTATACCAAGTGATTGTATAGTTTTTGTAAAGATTACATTTTTACCCTTTTATAAATCTGAACCAACGACACGTTGGTGACTCATTCATTTGTTTGATTATGTTGTGTTTAAAAGTGTATAAAGAAACTATCATTTAAGTAGAAGTTTCTTCTGTTAAAAAAAAAAAGTTTCTTAAAATAGAAAGTCAACTGTCGACCAAAAGTTAACTCTAGACCAAAGTCAACACTTGGTCAAGTAGCCGTATCATGTCAACAATTCATCATGGTCATCACATTTCATCATGCATTACACTTTAGTAGTAAGTTTCAATAAATAGAAGTCCAGTAAACTTTTGGCCATAAAGTCAGTTGTTGACCAAATAGTCAACCTATGTCACATACTCCTAATCAAGTCAACTACACATCCTAGATGTCATCTAATCGGCATACATGACACATAGACAACTAGTTTTCAAAAATAGCATACATGACCTAATCATGTCAATACTAGCATGTAAGTCCCTAACTATGTTCATAAGAGTTCATGTATACATACCTTATATCATGCATTGCATAACATATCACATAAATGACTTAAGATTAAAGTATGTCATTTAAGTTTCCTAAAATAGCAAGTGTGTGTGTGTCATGTTTACATGTTTCAACAAATACTAAATCAGGTTTTCACAATTTCTAACATGCTAAGTTAATCATTATATAACATGCCATGCATCACATACTTAACCATGCTACTACACATACTCTCATGTAACATACACCATATCATGTAATTATGCACCTCGTAGTAATATTTCATAGGTTTACATGTCCAAACATTCACACACATTATAGTTAACCATATCGAATTTTCTATCACGTTTTGTAAGTCGCAAAATATATTTAAATCACCCACTAATCCTTTGAATTATCACATGAGAAATTTACAGTACCTACCATTAAGTCTAAGGTTCCTATACAAATTTTTATCACAATTTTTCATGCATCACCATGAGCTATAAAAATTCCTAAGCATAGCAAGGTCAATTCAAAAAACAGTTTGTACACTCAAATGTCCAAAATCACCACGGTTCATATACATCATCAAATTACGCAATTCCACTTGGAGAATGTTCATAACAGATCCATGTTTACACCAAGACAAGAATGACACAAATTTCAATTGTATTTTATGATTTATGACCCTGGGAACAGCCCTCTAGTTTGTTGTCCCGAATTCAAATTAGACCTTTGATTTTGTTTGACACTTTTGACCAACCAAATCAATTCCAAATCGCACAAGGCCAGTCTAATTGGGTAGATAATTCCTTAAAATTAAGTTTATACACTTGATTCGACCAATTTGGTCTAGTTATGACTAGTTTATCATCCGATCAATTTGGGGGTTGTGATTTCTAAGATACTGATTTTTGCAAAAACTCTTCAAACATTGAAATTGGTGTTGTTAGTTGTACACTAAACTTAGATTAACCATTAAAACTCATTACAATCACCAATCGGAGTGTAAGAACACATAATTAACAAAATCTAATAAAAACCTTAATTTTTGTACTTGAATTTTTGGGGTTTTTCGTTCTAGATCGTTGGAACGGACGGAGGATTGCTTCAAGGATGATTATAGCACCATCATTGCACCACAAACACCACAACATGAAGATCAAAATGACCTTTTTCTTCTCCTTGGGTGGTTCGGCCGAATAGAGAGGAGAAGAGAGGTTTGGTTGTTTTTTTTTTGGGACAAATGAGTAATATGGATGGTCTCCTCATCCCTTTAAAGGTAACATTAATTCTAGGTGGGCTTGGGCTTTGGTTTGGGCTTTACTAACTACTAACATAACTCCTTTAGTCCATTAGGTTAGTAGCCCACTAGTGGTTACTACCTAGTAACATAGCCCATATTGTATGTATATGTTTATTTGTTGCGTTTACATCGTAGATTTTGTCAATAATATAGTTATTGTTATTCTACGATTCTTATATATATTTCTAGTTCAAAAATGAAAAAAGTGTAAAAAGTCTAAGAAGTCAGGTCAAAAATGTAAAAAGTCGGGTCAAACGAACGCCATTTGACCTCATTCCGGCGTCATTATAGCCGTCTTCTTGAGCCTTAACTAAAAACCCTAAAACCTAAACCCTAAAGCTAAACCCTAAAACCTAAACCCTAAATCTAAACCCTAAAGTTACATTTATAAGGCTAAACCCTAAAAAACTAACCTTAAACCTAAAGCTAAACCCTAATGCTAAACCCTAATGCTAAGCCCTAAACCTCTAAATCCTAAAGCTAAACCCTAAAAATAAAGACACACCCCAAAACTAAACCCTAAAAGCTAAACAGAATACGCTAAATTGAAATATAACCTTAAAAGCAAAAATCTAAACCCCTAAAAGCTAAACACTAATGCTAAGCCCTAAACCTCTAAATCTTAAAGCTAAACCCTAAACATAAAGCTAAACACCAAAACTAAACCCTAAAAGCTACAAAATATAGGCTAAATTGAAATATAATCTTAAAAGCAAAAATCTAGACCGTAAAAGCTAAACCAAAATAGGTTATTTAGGGTTCGACGAGACGGTTCTAACGCCGTCGAAATGAGGTCAATCGGAGTTCGATTGACCCAGCTTTTTACACTTTTGACTCGACTTTTTAGACTTTCTACAGTTTTTTCCTTTCTAGAAGAACCACAATCTATATATATATATATGAGTAGCCATAATCTAAGTGAACCCCAACAAGTCTTAGATTATATTTTTTATAATCTATCACTTCCTAACAAAGTATTAAGTTCATTTACAAACCTAGAAAAACAGTTACTCTGTGATTCAAATCGCAGGTGTTCCAATGGACAAACCTGCCCTGATACTCTCTTGCGTTCATGATATTGAATGTTCAACTGCAAAAACAGAAGATATAAAAAAATTCTGTTAAATTCTAAGATGCACCATACAATATTAAACAAAACAGAAATGAATTACAAAGATTTTCCTCAATATATCACTCACCTCAGATGAAGCTATGAACTGATAAATTCCACTCTTAGAAAATAAGAATACATAAATATATAATTTAGTGTAAAAAGAAAAGAATACAATGCAAAGTGACAGAAACAATAAAAGATATATACAATAAGAAGCGAGCGAAGCATAGGTACCTGAGGCATACTATTTAAATCCCCACCAAGTATAGCAGGTATATTGCCCCATTTCTGTGAAAGTTTATGAGCTTTTGCAAGAAATAACCTAACCTGCAACATTGGGTGCATGTATTTCGTCACAATAAATCAATCAGTTCACAGTCATTGACTTGTGTTAGACACTATACTAGATGGTAGTTAAGTGTAATATATCATCCTGTATATAGGATCCATTTTAACCAATATTATTGCAATCATTATACAACTTGGTATAATCGCCCCATTTGCGGAGCGCGCATATAATATATATATGTGTGGACCCTCGAGGGACTAAAGTAAAATTACACTAGTTTTAACGTTATTTTATTTACTTTTGTGAAAATAACGTTAAAAGCGTTGGGTTGACGGTTAGTCAGGCATCATGAGCCAAGGGGTCTCACTGGGAGCAGCCTCTCTATTCCTACAGGGTAGGGGTAAGGTTTGCCTTCATCTTACCCTCCTTAGACCCTACCTTTAGGTGGAATATACTGAGTACGGTGATGATGATGATACAACTTGGTATAAAAGCTAAGAAAACCTAGAAGCCAAAAAACCTAAACCCTAGCTTCCGCCATCCCATCGCAGCTCTCTTTTGATCAATAAGAGTATGCCAATGCTTCAGCAAATAATCGAAGACAAGGACTTGGTCATGCTTGCTATTTCTTGTCTCCAAGCAAAACACAACGGCTTAAAGGCGAATGAATTACATGGTCTTTTTAGTGACCATGACTTCATGATGAATCGAACTGTTCAAGCAACACCACTAGCTTACATGGTCCCCACTGTCGATTCTCTTTCAAGACCCAACATGCTACAACAATCTCAATTGAATACCGTGCAACAGTTAATATCGCAACTAGGGTACCAACAACCCTATTGCTTATTTAATATTCTTCATGTACATGGAATTTAAAAGAACCCTTTTTATGTGTTAGCAATTTTGTGCTAACAATAACGTTTTCTTTATTTTTCACGCATCTCCTTTTGTTGTGAAGCACGAGTCTACACGAGCTATGCTACTCACGGGTCCAAGTGATTGTGGTCCATACTCACTTCGCCTTCCTCAAATGAAGTCTCTTCCACGCATTACCTTCACTACTACTAGAGCCTCCTTTACTATTTGGAACCAACGTCTTGGAGATCCTCATGCTCGTGTTTGCAGTCTATCGTCTCTAGTTGTTCCTTACCAGTTCTACAAAATTGTTTCCATCCCTTTCTTTTGATGGATTTGATATCTATCTTTTGATGCAGACATGTTTTTTATGTTGTGTGCTGATCACTACATGTGGCGTTATCCATTGGCTCACAAATCTGATGTTTATTCAACTTTTTAATCCTATACTACAATGGTCGAAACACATATTAATACCAAGCTTAAAAATATGCAAACCGATTAGGGACGGGAGTTTTGCAATCTTGCACCCTTTTTCTCCTCACCTGGCATTATTCATTGGCTCTCTTGTCCACATACGAGTGAACAATATGGTATTGTTCAGCGTTGTCATCCTCACTTGGCTTCCAATATGGTATTGTTAAGCATAAACTCTCTTGCTCTCCTTGCCCATTCTAACACCCCACCACAATTTTGGAATTTTGCTTTTGAAACATTAGTTTACCTAATAAATTGACTGTCTAGTTGCACCTGTTTTAGCAAATCACCTTTTGAGCACATCTTCAAATGCTTCATTTCTTCATGTTTTTTGAAGCCAGTGTTTTCCCTACCTACATCTGTATAACCACCACAAATTGGAATTTCGATCTACCTTTTGTGTTTTCCTCGGATATAATCCAATTCATCATGGGTATTGGTATTTGGACTTGAATACCGATCGTCTATACATTGTACGCCCTGTTCAGTTTAATGAGCAAGTTTTTCCCTTTACACATGTCTCTTTAGCCGTAGCTAATCCACCACCCACTCCTTATTTTTCCACATTTCCTACCCCTGCTTCATTTCCACATGATCCTAATCCCTCACCTCAATCTCATCCTTCACATTGTCATCCTACATCTCCTGTTCCCACCAAAACCAAATCCACTCACGCGTCTAATGTTCACACTCCACACTCCACACTCCACATTCCAGAACATCAAAATCGCCCCACCAATCTTCATCCGAATCCCACACCCACAACTTGTTACAACATCTCATCTTATCATACATCATCCAAATCTCATGATATATTTTATAATATATATATATATATGATATGTTTTATTAAGCCCAACCTCATGTATTGTATATATAAAGTTATGTTATTAAATTAAAAATTCTGAGCTATGTATTTTATATATTTTAATATTTTTTAAGCTAATGTTTTATTTTCCCTCAATGGCTCCAAACTTCTAGTGGACTCTTCATATTTTCCTATTCTTCATTCGTAATTATAAAATACTAGCTTTAAACCCGTGTATTACACGAGGTTACATAATCAACCATTAAAACTTTATCATTGAATCATTGCATATATATATTAAGTTACTATGTTGTGAACACTCAAAAAAATAAATGTTTGACACTTTTGTGAATATTAATCATGCTATGAGATTTTAAAATTATTCATTAGAAACTTTTAAATATAAATTTCTTAGATTTAGTTGATTATTATACAAATAAAAAAAACGTCAAATTTAAAATTTAAATAGAATAAGCGCAGTTTTCCTTTCTAAGATTTCCAAGAGTTAAAACACTTTTAGTTCACCCTTAATAGTTTTCCTCCGTAACGTTTTAAGTCTTAACAATTTTCGTCATTAAACCTTTAACAGAAAACTGTTAAAACTTGAAACGTTAAACACAAAAACCGTTAAGACCTGAAATGTTAGGGACGAAAACTGTTAAGACTTGAAACGTTAGGGACGCAGTTGTTAAGACTTGAAACGTTAGGTATGAAAAATTTTAAGACTTTAAACGTGAGAGATGAAAATTAATAAGACTAGAAACGTTAGAGACCGCTTATGTTAACGATGGACTGAAACTGTTAAGTGTTACAAACCTAATGGATAAAAAATGCAGTTTACTTTTTTAAATATATAAGACAAATACTTAATTAGATAATAACATATTTAAATATATTTTATAGTTTAAGATAATATAAAAAGTATAAAAGAATTCAAAATATTAATATAGTTGATTTAAATAAAACAAAAACTCTAAAAAAATTGAGAAAATGCCAAGTGTCAATTTTTGGAATCATTTATTAGAGGTTGATATGATTAAAATTTTTTATTTATAATACTTATACAAATATCTTTTTATAGAGTTTTCACCCAGAGTAAAAACATCCAATGACCCTCACCGTGAAGATGAATATGAAGATTAAAATGAAAAAAATGTATGAAGATGAAAAGTGAAGATGAAGATTGGATGATGCACTTCTTTTTTTTTTGTTCTTTTATATTTTCATAACTAGTTTCAAGACTTAATTTTTTTATGCACTAGAAAAATATATTTTCGTATGTTTGGTTGCTTTGAAATTGTTTTGGATCTTTTGGATTGTATGAATCGATACACTGATTTCCATTTATATATATGTTTTTTTTGCTTAAGTTGAAAACCCAAAATTTACCCGAACCCAACCCGAAAAACCAACGGGATTAGGTTTAAAAATTCTAAAACCCGAAGTTTGGGTTTAACCGAAACCGACCCATGCTCACCGCTACCGGGAACAATGTCAAAGCCATCAACAATGTTATTAGTCATTTGAGCACTTCTTTTGTCATTAAAGATTTGGAAACCTGCACTATTTTGCACTACTTCTTGGGTATTGAGATTGTTCTTCATGGAAAAAACATCATCTTGTTACAATGTAAGTATATCTCTAATCTAATCACGCGGTTTGACAAAATACTCTCAAAAGCCATACTCAAATGGCAAATGGGCTAGCTGCCGTCCATCCACAGGAGGTTGGTTGGCTATCTTCTCAGGATCCAATCATATTATCTCATGGAATGCACATAAACAACGTCCAGTAGTCTCTTGGTCTTCAACTCAATCAAAGTACAAAGCTCTTGCAAACACATTTATTGATTTAACATTTTAACTTGCATAGAACCTCTCTTGATTGAACCCTAATTTTGTCACCAAGTTTTCACCCATGTTTTGGTGTAACAATTTAGCTGCTACTTATCTTTCTCTCGATCTTGTGTTTCATACTCGCACAAAACATGTCGAAGTTGATTTCCATTTTATCAGAGAAAAGGTGGCTCAAGCAAAATGGAATGCTCAATTCATATCCACAAATGATATGATCATTAATGTGTTTAATTACAAAACCACTATCATCACAAAAGTTTATGCTTCTAAGGTCCAAGTTGCAAATCAATACCCCCCTCAACTTGCAGTATATAATATATTAGATGGTTGTTAAGTGTAAATGTGTAATATCCAATCCTATATATAGGATCCATTGTAACCAATATTATTGCAATTAATAACAAATCATTATACAGTTTTACTAGTTGCAATTACAATTTTTGGTACTCATGTTTGGAATGTCATTAATTACTATACTTATAATTGTAGAAGTGTTTGGTACTTGCATTAATTCTTAAAAAAATTTAAGTTATATTTATTAACAAAAGCTATTATTTATATATAGTTATAATAATAATAATGTTAAATTTAATATATATTGAAATATATATTATCTAGTTATTGATTTAAATATAACATTTGTAATACGATTGTTTAGGCTTCTTAGCCAAGCTCGATATGTGAAGCTCATACTCGAGCCCATTTTGAGCTACAACTTTGGCATAAGCTTGGGCTCGAGCTTGTTTAAGTCTAGCTCGAATAAACTAAAACAAGAATGACAGAATTAAGGGTTATATTATTATGTGACCAACGTAATCTAATTGTTTGAGTATAAAAGGAAAAAATATATTATTACATGGACTTGTTTATCTAACAGGCCAAGAAATAACTACTGAAAAATATAAACTATTTTGCATATAATTATATACCTGACCCAGCTTAATGTCTCCACGATTAGGGTTGAAAAGCACATGTATATTTCCAACCAATATCCTTCGAGACGCTTGTGCCCTACTAAAGTTTGCAAAACAATAATCTTTTTGCAATGTGCTGGAAATTAATGTAGATTTTAAGAAGCAAATAGATACGTTAGCAATCATTAATAACACCATCAAAATTTAATTATCTAAAGATAGGTAATATGTGTGTTGTGTTTATGTATGCATGTGATTGTTATGTCAAAAGATTCAGGATTGGGAGTCAATTTGCTGAGAGAGAAAAATAAAATAAAAAGTGCAACAATCATAGAGTGAAAGACAATAACTGAAAACTTACTTAAAACTTTCAATATGTTTCTGGTTTTCTTCCATCTGTGTGATTTAGTGGGCAGAAGGTCAATAGGTATTTGCCAGAATGAAACAAAATAATCAGAACAAACTAGAAACACATAAAATTTCATATTAACCCGTTTCATTAAACAAAAATTATAATACGACCACTACACCCTAAATTCTCATATCACAAGTCAGCTTTTCAGGGTGGATATAAATGTCATACATTTGAAAACAGATACAATGGATATTATGAATTTTGTTGAGCATATGAAATTATCCCTTAATTGAATTAGAATCACACACAACAATTATATTATGAGTTCATACATTATAGCCGTCTTTAAAATAAATTATAAACCAAACATATTGTTTGCTTCATACCTCTAAAACACAAAATTGAGCAACATTGTCGCGAAGGCCAAACTTCTTGAACTCAATGCTCTCCTCATGCACAAGGGAAAATCTGTACGAGGACAATAATACAAGTTCAAAAACCAACTAAATGTATAAATAAGGCCTAAGTCTCAAGATCAACAATCAATAGCTTCTAAGTTCTAATATCAAAAAGAGTATATAACTTGGTTTTATAAACCGCGAGTTACTCCAATTTGTTTAGCTTCCAAAAGGCAAAGCACATAGCAAAAGCTTCATGTTCGCTAAAATAGCTTTATGTAAAACCATAAGTTGCATCTATCGCATATATGTTGTGAGACGGTTCCCCTAAAATTTGATGTAGGGTGGAGGAGAGCCCTATATTTGATAAAAAAAATATGAAGATGAGGAATTTAGTTGAGTAGAGAGCAAAGGTAATGATGTTAGTTTAATATTTTTTATAAATGGTTGTGAGTGGAGAAGAGAGAAAATGTAATGATAAAGGTATAAAAAGATATTATTTAACTAGTGAATTGTGGAGATGGGGAAGCTGTTGTGAATGCTCTCGTAGTTCTTCATTTCATTGGTAGTTTATATATATCAGCCCGATACATTTTTTCAATCACGCCGAATGTGCGCCTTTAAAAAGCACGTATATAAAGATAAAAATTCATAAATACATAGTAATAAAGCAGTACAAAAAATGCCTACAATTCATCTTTCCAAAAAATAGCACACCCATCACGTGCTTCCCCAGTACGAGCCTATCATGTAAATTAGATCTAATTAGCATCTTGATATGGCACACAAAAAGAAAAGATGCATTGAATAAAAATAATAAGAAAACCTGGTACACTCCTCTAAATCCATCCTTGAGTAGTATATTATTCAAATCATCAAAACGATCAACCTCCTGCAATGTAGCCATAGTAAATTAGTAATAACCCCGTGAAATACTACCTATGCGTGTGGTAAGGATCATTTTCATGAGGTTGTAAGTTGTAAGTTGTATCTCTCTAAAGAACACACTTTTGTACCTAGTGAGAAAGAATGCAAAGAGTAATGAAGTAACATTCGTGTTGGAAATCAGGCCCAAAATCAAACACCACAACTGATCTCAAAATTCGACTCTTTCTTTCGTGTTATAAAGTCTAACGGATTATTACAAAGCAAACTTGCAACCCAATACTTCTAACCTACTTAACTTAGGAAACTAAATCAAAAAAATATCCTTACCAAACTACATAAAACATACCAAATAAAAGACTCATTGCCATACACTTAACTTTTAACTTTGGTCCTTCAACTTTCAGTTGTTCCATTATCAAATTTAATAATCAGATACTTGCTCTTGATATTGACAATATTTCCATTCTTAGGGTCTTACGTTAAATGATTAGAACTCACTGCCTCTTGAGTAAACAAATATCCAACAACCTAGGAGACACTAACAAAAACTCATTAAAGTCCACCAAAATCAATCAGAAAATAAATAAAACAGAATTTTGCAGGAATCTATATTAAGATGACATATTACCCTCAATACCAAGCAATACAACAACTTCAAGCCACAATGTATTGTAAGAGTATGACCAAGAAAAACTTGCCTGAAAACACAAGATGCTAGGATTATACCGACCAATCTCCTTGCGTATAACCCTTCTTCTATATTCCCATTTCAAATACTTAGGGATCACATTAGTGTACAAATCCTGATGTTTTGAAGCATTTTCAACACCCAGTATATTGTATGATACAAATACAAACTTATCTGCAACAAAATTATACAAGTTATATAACAACATACTAAACCAAAAGGCAATCAGAGTGCATAAATATCGATAATTTATAGTCACCTCTGTAATTAGTACAGTCACGAGTAGAACAAACCCATTTGCGATGTTCATCGATACCCTTTGTAGTTCGTCTGCGGGGTTTGAAAGTTTGTGTCTGATTAGCAGTCAAGGGTTGCGTTTCGATGGTTAATTTTCGTTTCTTAAGGCAGAAACGTTGTTCATGATTAGTTGAATGAGATGGTTCTGCCATAGATTGTTGTTGAGGCTTGATCCAAGATATGGCGGACAGAGTTTGTGAGGGATGTAGGGTTTGGGGTCGAAAGAATGTTAAGAACTAGAGATGCACAAACCGGTTAACCGGCCAAAAACCGGTTATACAATAACCGAACCGGTTATTTTTTTAAAAACC
>WOUH02040608.1:0-12265 GCA_009936405.2 Stevia rebaudiana
TTTGCTACCGTCAAATGAAAGGGATTGTTAATTTTCCATAGTAGTTTGATGAAGACTTATTCATACATTCATTTGTTTATCATTAGACTTGGGAGATTGTGTATCTCCAATAGTTTGGTGTATACTAACACTATTCATACATTCATTTTATTTACCATAATATTTATAAACATTGAATCACATGGTTTTAAAACTATTTATTATGTAATGAAATGTTCACCAACTACTTTTGTAGTTGATACTCTTTATTTTTCGTGTGTAACAGGTTTAGTGAAGAACACTTGTGACATTCTAGGAAGCATGGACCTAGATAAAATAAAATAGATTATTATTTGCTTTTGCTTTTGTTTGTCGTTGTATTGAACAATGTATTCTAGTTTGAATTTAATTAAATGAAAACTTTGCATGTTAAATATTGTACCACTAGTGGCACGTGTGATGAACAATCGTATCACGCTCCGATGATTCCGCCATCGGTCGGGGTGTGACAAAGCACATAGTCTATGGTCGGTTTCCCCGGTCTATCCTTACTATGAATCGGTTCTCGTTACCAAATTTCCCTCTCGGTCTAATCTGCAACTATTGGGAAGCTATCATGGACTTCTATATCATTTTTGTTAGAGACGACACTAATCAAACTCGGGTCCTCTCCCGGTAACCAATATCACAAAAGAAAGATATACCCTTTTACCCTTCCGGTCTCAAATGGGCAAAACACAACTGAATCCTACTAATCAAAACCTTTCATCAAGATTAACTAAGGCAAGAAATCCCTAGACAAGATAAAACAACAATCAAACAGTTTTATTACATACAATATATGCAAACATAACAACCATTTAACCAAGGATAACTAATCAATATAAAATATCCAAAATCGCGAGTACGCGCAAATCAAACAATAAATCTATCAAACGTAGGCAACTAATAGGGCTCAGCCAATAATCATCATATAATAATATTAAAAATCATAAAGTTCAGGTTAGCGTTCATAACAGAAATAATAATAAGAGTATAGATTGTGGACGGTCTCTTGTTCTCGGTTTCGTACGACTCCATAATTCTTCCAGAATTCTGTCGTTTCCAATCTCCTCAAACGAACCGTGGCCACTGATGGTTCTGCTTCTTTGTGTTCTTCGTGCGACTCCCAGTTAACTTTTTTTCCTCCTTGCCGTCGCCAATAGGGGTGTACAAAACGATCCGTATCCGAACCAAACTCGAATATCCGGAAATCCGAATCCGAAATATCCGAAATTTCGGATTTGGATTCAGATAATGATTTTCATAATTTCGGATTTCCGAATTATCATATATATAAACTAAATTAAGAGATTAGAAATTTCAGTTTTTGCATTCGTTCCTTCAAAGACGTTCATATCTGGGTTTTTCGTTGCACTCTCTGTTATAAAGACTTAATTTTATAATTTTGTTATATATGATTTATGCATTCTAAAACGACGTTACAAAGTAGTTTTGTATTTTTATAATGAATTGCTTTGAGATTGAATACCGCAACTATTTTGATATGATTTAATTCTATACTAACTCAACTTTTGAGAATCCGTATCCAAATTTTCAAATATCCTAAACTCTGATATCCAAGTATTTGGATAAGGATTCGGATACCGATATTTGATATCCGAAATTCGAATATAAGAACGTTTTACCACCCTACTCCCCAATTGGCTTTCCTAAAACCCTTCTGACGTCAACTTAGTGCCCCCACCCTCTCTTTAATTATTATTCTTTAGAGTATTGTTCCAATAATAATAATAATAAAAAAACAATAATTATCAACCCAATCCTTTTACTGCTCCTTCACGTGACTTGCTGTGCACTTTAATTATTTTTCTTTTTTTCCAAGTTTAGACACTTACGTCCCTTTTTATTATTATTTTATTTGACTTCATGTCCTCAACTCAATAACAATTTCAATATACTCCAATAATTAAGGGCTTCGTCCGAAAAAATAACAATGGCATCCTGAACATGAACCCGCTCAATTTATTTCATGGGATGTAGTTGTATCTCTGACAAACTGAAGTCACATTTGAGAAAAACTCTAGACCAATTAAGAGTGGAATGTTGCTAATTTGATTAAGCCTAAATTACTTTTGAGACAGCCTAATACACTATAATTAAGTTTAACTTGTTCACAACTTTATGCCTCCAGAACTCTTCAAATCCCTATGGTCTTGATTTCTTTATAAAATTATTCGTTTAAGCATAAAACATACAAAATAAATGTAAACTAATAAGTAAGCAAAAATATTTAAAACTAAAGAAAAATAATATATAAAGTACAATAAACTATATAATAAAAAGATGTGTAAATTGGTTGCATGCTTTCACGGTTTCATATGTTGGTAATAAGGTTGGTGTTTTTTATTCGTGTCGTTCAACATTCATTTTACAATGGTGTAACATTTGTATAATTTCTAAATATACCTTAACATCATGTTTTCTCATCTATGTAAATTGCTGATATGGTTCTTGTGCTTTGTTAGTATTTCACTCTTGATCCTTAAGTTTCACAAACATAGAAAAAGTTTTGTCAAATGTAGGTTAATATGTAACACATATAGTCATAGCGATTATAAGTAATTTATGGCGATTATAAGTAATTTATGAGACGTTAAGGACTATGCCAAAATATTAACAAAGGGAGCTTTTAATGTTAAAACCAAAATGTGTGTGGGTAACTCATATGTTTCTATCAACGTAATCAACAACGCTAACGTCATCTCCAAATTTTCTTTATTGGTGTAGCCAATTGAAAAACTAACAACTTATGTACCATATCCAAATTAACCCCAACACAAGGGACTTTAGTGAAACTTTTTCATCAATAAATATCACCTCCATCGATATCCACTTAATCATTTAAGTTTTACGTTCTAATTCAGTCAAACTCTTACTCATTTAGCCATGAACGTGAGTATGACTGCGGTAAGCAGCATTGCGGTGGCGGTGATGGTGGTCATCGTGACGATGGTTTACGGGTGGCGATTTTTCAATTGGGTGTGGTTAACTCCGAAGCGCGTGGAGAAGAGTCTGAGAGAACAAGGGTTGACCGGAAACCGTTACCGGTTTTTGTTCGGCGACATGAAACAGGTAGCGCAGATGTCCGAGCAAGCGACACTCAAACCAATCAAACTAACCGACAATATCGTCCCACGTGTCATGCCGTATTACTATAAATCTGCGAAAACTTATGGTACGTATACGTATTTGTATTTCTTTTGAGGATAAGATAATACGGATTTGGTCGGTGGTTTTGTAAGGTCTAATGGGATATTATTACTAGTAAAAGTAGGAATTTTTTTTAAGTTTAAGGTTGAGGTTTCTTTTATATATTACGGGTTGGTCTTAAAAAAAAGATAATACGTGTTTTGTTCTTTTGTTTTGTCCTTAGAGGTGGTACTTAGCTTTGATGCTAATTATTTATTGGGAAAAACTATTCTTACTCATTATTAATTACACAAAGAAATAAGTGGAAATAAGTGTGACAAGAGAACCATCATAATCCAAAGCCAAATAATATGCTTGGCTTGAGTGGGTTTGAGTGGGCATGTCATGTAAGAGAGAGGGTGGGTAAAGTGGGTGAGTGGAATAGTGAAAATACATAGGGTGAGTGAGGGCTTGAGTGGGTAAAAAGTAGGGTGTTAATGTGGTGTTTTATGATTAGTAGGACGGTAATGTGGAATATTATGATTGGTTAGAAAAAAAAACATTCAAACACACCACGCCTTGACCCAATCACGCTCAGGCTAATAACGTCTCACTCACGCCCTAGCGGGGTGGTGTTTGGGGCTTTATTGCACTCACCAACGCCCTAATAACAGGTATACCAGATAGTATAAGTGTTAATTGTAGAAGGTAATTTAAAAGTCACAACTTTTTGACTGAAAACGATGTAAACTTAATATATTTAATATCTAACCTTACGTAAGGGATAACGTGGTATTGACGTCCTTTCTTCAACTATAATATAATATAATAAATATTTGCATAGATAATATAATATAATAAATATTTGCATATATGGTTACAAAATAAGACCTTCAAGTAACATATCTCATCCCAGATATAGTTATAGATGTCAACATGAGACTAGCTCACTTGGTAAAGGCTTTTGTGTTTTAGATGAGAGGTGTTGGTTTTAATTCCAAACAAGAGGAGAATACTGGTGTAATTTAAGAGTAGAAATAAAATAGATTTGCCGTTCAAAAAAAACAGATAGTTATAGATCATATACTTAAATAAATTATAGTTAACAAACAAAAAATAATTTCAAACACAATTCCATCTTTAAACAAAACTCATTTACTCTAAAGTTAACAGCTTGTTACAGAACCAAAGTTTTCAAACGGTTAATAGCAACGATTAATTGTTCTAACATTCGCGTCTATCAATATGTTGCATTTGCGTAGAGTTCTACTCTAAGTTAACCCGTTACAGAACTATGAAGTTTTTAGACAGTTCATCACAACGATTGTTCAAATATATATGTTGCGTTTATTTTGATCATACAGAAGGTACATTCTTTACATGGATGGGGCCACGACCTGTGGTGCACATAACAGACCCTCAATTAATACGACACATATTTGCTGATTATATTCAATTTCAAAAGCAAAGAGGGGGGAATCCGTTATCACAGATGCTAGCAAAAGGAGTCGTCGATGTTGAAGGAGATCAGTGGGTTAAACGCAGAAAAATCATCAATCCTGCATTTCATGTCGAGAAACTAAAGGTTCGATCGATTTATTGTTTTAGTATAAACCAATAGACTGATTGAGAAAGCGACCAATGACTTTAATGTTTCTTTTGCAGCGTATGTTACCAGCGTTTCACCTTAGTTGTAGTGAAATGATCAACAAATGGGAAGGAATTACAAATGGAAGCTCAAGTGAAGTTGATGTTTATCCTCATCTTCAAACAATGACTAGTGATGTTATTTCACGTACCGCGTTTGGTAGCAGCTATGAGGAAGGAAGAAAGATATTTGAACTTCAGCTTGAACAAGCAAAGCTAGTTATTCAAGCCGCACAATCAATTTATGTACCAGGATCTCGGTGAGTATTTTTCTCATTAGTCGTGCTTATTATGTTCCCCGTTTTGTTTTAAATGAAGAAGACTCCTCTAAAAGTATTAGTTAAGCTTGTTTTAGGTTGGTTGTGTCGGTTGGGGTTAAAATGTGTTTGAGTCAAAACAGGTCGTTTCAAGAAGTATCGGATTGGTTTGGGTTAAAACAAAATTTTACTAAGCTAGGTTCACTTTTAAATGAGTCATTTTATGGCAAAAAAAATATCAAAATGGATCCACCAGCAATTTATTTGTTTATCGCCGCTACTAAGGATAGTAGCAAAGGTTAGCCCAACTTGACCCATTGTCTAATTTTAGCACACCTAAAGGTACTGATATCCAAATTTTAATGCAAGTGTAGTCCTAGTATTTGATTTCACATATGTATGATTTTACAGATTTTTGCCTACAAAAAGAAACAAAAGAATGAAGGAGATTTACCAAGAAGTGAAAAGCTTAGTAAGGAAAATCATTAATAAACGATTAACAGCAAAGGAGAGAGGGGAAAATACTAAAGAAGACTTGTTAGGCATGTTGTTGGATGCAAATGACAAAGAAATCAAGCAACAAGGGAATACTAAATCTGGACTTAGCACTGATGACATCATTGAAGAATGCAAACTTTTCTACTTTGCGGGACAAGAAACTACCGCAAATTTGCTTGCTTGGACGATGATTTTGTTGAGTCAGCACACGAATTGGCAAGATCGAGCTAGAGATGAAGTTATGAGGGTGTTTGGAGACAGAAAACCAGATATCGACGGATTAAATCACTTAAAAATTGTAAGTTCTTTTTGTGTTTTTATTTGTTTAATGTGAACATATGAGTAATTAGAAATCTCTTGGTTTGCAGATTAATATGATCTTTCATGAGGTACTTAGGTTATACCCACCTCTTTCAGTCATAGGACGGATGATCCATGAAGAAACTAAACTAGGGAACTTAACATTACCACCCGGGACACTCTTACTATTGCACCTCATGCTTTTACATTACGACGCTAAAATGTGGGGTGATGATAAGAACGAGTTTAACCCCGAAAGATTTGCTGAGGGTGTTTCAAATGCAACCAAGGAACAAGGTTCATATTTTCCATTTGGATGGGGCCCGCGTATATGTGTTGGACAAACTTTTGCGGTGTTAGAAGCAAGACTCGCACTTGTTATGATTCTAAGACGCTTCTCGTTCGAGCTCTCACCGTCATACTCGCACGCTCCTCATACAATTCTCACTGTGCAGCCTCAATTTGGTGCTCAATTGATCTTGAGTGAGCTTTAATGGTTATAGACGCCAAAACTAGTAGCATACGTATGTGCGTTTCTTGTTTAACTTCTGTTACATTTTAATGAGTTTATTTGTAACTTTAAGCTACATGCTCTATATAGTTTATATGTATTACCCTGAATTTATAAAACAAAAAAAATAAAAAGATAGTAATAATAAGTAATAATAAATAGAATAATAACTATAAGAAACTCATAACGTTAAAATACTGTTTAACATTAATGAGATGCTTGAGCAAAAAAATTCTAATCTCATTATAAGTTTGTCTTGAAAAATATAACTAATATGAGACCAAAATTAGGGAATAAAGAAAATAGAAATTTTCACTTTTTTTAAAAGCAACGAAATACTTGATCGCTCGGTTTCACTATGACTGACAGTCAGCCTTCCACCCAACAGATCGCTGAAAGTGTGGCAACCTGGTACTCGCCCGCCTTAGATTAGAAGAAACCTGATGGAATCAGTAAAACCCTTCCGCATGTCAGGTTCAAACCCGGGACCTATACAATCTCCAAGCTCTAACCCTCACCCAAATATCTATAATGTACCAAGCGTTTATTTATTTATTTATTACCGAAGAGGTAACCGATAAACTCATGTAGTTCTATTGTTAAAATTGCCGTTCGTTTTAAAATTAATCACGATGGGGTTCGAACTCATTTCGGGTATAAATTGCTTTTAGCTCACAAAGGAAAATGGATTCTAACATTCCAACTCTATCACAAACGAATTTTAACATCAACACGATGCGAACAAGATCTAACGTTCAGTTAGGGCTGACTCAAGTTATTTGGAGGCCCTTTCCACATTTCAGTAGTGTAATGCAGTTAATAGATAGTACTATAGTAGATTGCAATTACAAATCACTTAAAAGTTAAAACAATTGAAAATGAGAAAAGAGTAATTGATGCTTTCGTGTAATACCGGATGATTAATCATGAAATAGCCATATTACCAAATGTAGATGAATTAACATATTTGACTTCCAAAATCAAGATAGAGCTTTGCTTTGCTAAATATATTATGATGGATCCTCAATAACTCTTAAAATCAGTTTCTGGAAAGGATACTTTGGAAATAAATAGCTATCTTAGAACCATTTATGCTAAAATAATCAAGAGTTCCTTTTCAACTACAGTTTAGCCACACTATATCGTCAATCTTAAAAAACATATAAAGACAGGACATAAACAATTAGATTTTACAGTCACAAAATATGAACTCATCTACGTTGTATTTATCGTACGGTTAACGTTTTATTTATTTATTTTATTTAAGTAAATTATAATCGGATATGTCTTGAACACAAGATTAGTTTTAACCGTTGTTGTGATTGATATGTTTTTGGACTCTTACGTAAGTGTAGTTACTAATTTTGACATGATGTTTTGTATGTTTTGAGGATTATAATTTTCTGGCCGTTTCGTATGTTTTGATAATATTAATTTGAGGAATGTCTATCACCGTGTACTCAGTTTATCTCACCATTAGCAAAATATGATAGTGTACGAGAAGAGTATGATATAGATTGTCTTATCTTTACCCCGTATAAATAGAGAGACTGCTTACAGTAAACTCCTGACTCATGATGTCTTGTTAAATGTTTATTGTATGGACCAACTCAACACTTTAACATTATTTTTGTTGGAAATTCACAAGGTAAGATATGCAAGTTTGCCTTGTCCCACGTTGGTGGGAAGGAAGAAGTAAAAGTGGTTTATAAGGCTTTTCTTCTAGATGGTTTACAAATTATAAGTTTGTGTTATTGGAAGGGAAGGGCTAAGCCCACACGCGTGTCAAGCCGAGACAGGGACATGAGTATCGTGAATGGGCGCGTTTAAAGGGCACGATCCTTAGGAGCTAAGGAGCTTTTATTTTTAGATGGGTTCGGTTCAGACTTGTAGATGAACTCGAAAACTGAGTTTCAGATAGATCGAGATCAGCTTCGAATTCAAATCCAGTGGGGGTTATCTTTATCCCGATTCGAGCTCCTGTTTTATCCTGAGTTTAACTCGAAATTCCTCAGAACCTACACCGAAATTCCTCTGCTCTCTGCGAGTTTGTCCCTTTCCTGCTTCTGCGTTTTCTAATCTCCATTGTTGTTGGATCATTAGAACAGTTCTGAATTAAATCCTGGGAGGTTACGCTGCAGCTTACAGCAGTTGAAGCGCGTAAATTTCTTTAAGGACAGGAAACATCCGTGCAGTCTACAACTCGAAGAACAACGAACATCAACAGGTCGGTTTTATATTTATTGTTGTTTGATTTAGCCCGATAACGGGACAGTCTGCTTTTACTCCTTTCTTATAATCAGTTTTGGTCAAGTAGGATCAAAACTGGTTAGACCTACAACTTGGTAAATAATTAAAGCAATCTTTAATTTATTGTTGATTTAAAATATTTACAACAATCATAAAGGAATTTATTTTGTGTATAAATCAAATGAACTCTGAACTTCCTAATACTAATCTACAATTCATGAACCAAGAGTTTGTCAAGCTGTACAGATTTGATGGTCGGAACTACACCCGTTGGGCGGACAAGGTTAAGTTTATGCTAGTTGTGCTAAAACTGTATTATGTCCTTGATCCAAACTTGGCCCCGATCCCAGAAAACCCCATTCCCGCTGAGGGGAATGCACCGGTTCAGAACGCGATCAGAACGATCCTGTGAATGAGATTCTTACCTCTACTCCATGAAAAAATGGGATATTCTTTACGAAGATTTTTCAATGAACCGTCTTCACTTTTGTCATAACGAAAGGTAAGGAATTTAACCGTAAAAAGAGATTATATTTTTTAATTACCGAAAACAGAGTGCTAAAAAATGAAGGAATCTGATAAGATAGATATTGTACAAATGTTTTTAATTTTATTTTTAGAAATACGTGTGGATAACTAGATATATTGAGTCGGACCTCTCTGTCCCCACCCATTGATAGCCATCGGTAATATTCAACACGTAATTTAAGATTTTTGTCGATCGACAATTTCCAACCTTAATATCTAAGTAATCTCGTATTGTCAAGCTCAATGATATAAAACAATAAAGGGTTGGACTCAGGTGTAAAGAAAAGTTACAATCCCGTTTTAGGAGTGTCAAAATAAGTAATTTTATATTTAGACTATTTAAATAAATAAGGCTATGTGTAGTGGTTTTAACTAATTATTTAGTTAAAATATCACATAGGCGTCATATAGGCAAAAATGAATCCACTCAAACCCATTTAAATTAAGTGTACTGGTTTTAACAAAGTGCAATTATTACTCAATCATTTTTTTTTAATATTCTAATATTCATAATACTTTAAATAATAAAATCACACAATAAAATACTATAACATTTAAAA
The DNA here is from genome assembly GCA_009936405.2 of Stevia rebaudiana. Classification (NCBI taxonomy): domain Eukaryota; kingdom Viridiplantae; phylum Streptophyta; class Magnoliopsida; order Asterales; family Asteraceae; genus Stevia; species Stevia rebaudiana. Next base: position 9,723 of record WOUH02040608.1, read on the forward strand.
ATATAAACGTTACCAAAACATTTGAATAAAAAAAACAGAGTTGTCTTAAAGATCATAATCTTACAACTTAAAGATCAGAATCTCTTATTTTACCACACTCTCATGCAGAACGAGACTTAGCTTTACAAGAATGTGTGATGAACTGGTAATGCCCCTAACAAAAAGTGTCTTCCCTCTAGAATAAACTTGTAAAAAAGATAACACAAACTTACAACTTAAATAGGAAAAGGTGTCACTGCATTTATCTATGAGCTTGCTTAAATTAGGCAACACAAAGTGTGAACTGAATTACCAAAAGTATGGTTACAAGATCATTACACCCTCACTAAAACACAAAAATTCATCATGAAACAAAGCCTAACAAAAAAATTCAGCAACATATAGCCTGTTCTTCTATGAAGCCCATGGCTTGTACATGGTAAGTTTTATAAATAAAAATGTATACAGCTGATAAATATCCTTATTATTTCCTCGTTCGCTTTTATCAAAAACTTATTTGCAAACAGTCACTAGTCCTACTAGGAAGAAGAAAGTCATTCAACTTTGAATATCCATATTTCAACTTTTATATTAGATTTGCAGTCTTGCAGATGGAACATTGAACCTAACCGCTAAACTGAATCAAATATGCTAGTGATATATTTGTTCGGTAACAGAGTAGTTTCTTTGTCTACAAGTCAAACATATTCTCCACAATTATCAAATAAGAGATTACTCGTGCTATATATATAATATACATAAATCAAATTAATGGATTGCCTCAAAGTCAACGAGAGCAGGGCCGTCGGGCTTCAGATATGTCGCCATCATTTACTCTTGAAAATTCTTCAATTGCAATTTCTGGTGTCACGTTAGGGTTAGGGATTTTAGAAAACTCTGGCAATTTGATCAGCACAGGGGCTAAATGGGTTCAATGGTAGTACTTAACGCCCGTTAAGGGCTTGGCGATCACAGGAGCTAAATGGGTTCAATGGTAAACTCTGGCAATTTGATCACCACCACTCCAGTACGACCAGCCTAAGAATGTATGCCCTTAAAAGTATTACATCTACACCAAATATGCAAGAATATAGTACAGTATTTAAAGTTGTTACTATTATTGAAAAGAATTTTGGGTATTTGATCTTTTGATGGTTCTTTGTGTTTTGTTACTTGTATTTTTCTTATAAAAATAATTCATGTTTTTATTCATTTTGAAACTAAAATTAATATTAACTTTTGGGTAAATTCAAATTGTATCAAATTCATTTGAACTCAATTAAATTCCGTGTTCCGAATATAATCGAATCGAATTATGAAGCATGCGATTCGGATTTCGAATTCGAATTGAGTTGTTCATATATATTTTGCATACTTTAAACAATCAAAATTCAAATAAGTTGATTCGTTTAATTAGGTTATTTGAAATTTGATTAGTTGAAAATTCGTCATAAACTATAAAAAGTCGAATTGCTAGGTAAAATAATACCAAGTACCAAATGACATTTGTCTCAATGGTACAATCTGGGTACTTCTCAAATAAAAAGTCTAATATTAAAGTCTCACTCAGAGCATAAAATTCTAGGGTGAGCTAGGATTTTTCTTACAAAGTGGGTTTCCTCCTAGATTGATGAGACCGGGTCGTCACGCTTTCAGCGATTCGTTGGGTAGAAGACTTATTTGTTCATCATGATGAGACACGATGGTTACGTGCTATTCGTTCTAAAAAAAAAATATCTCGTAACTCTTCTAGAAGTCTTCATGGTAGGCCACCCTTGAAATATACGTTTATGTCGTATTATCCTGTTTTCTTTCTTTTTTTGAAAGGGGACAATGCATTAAAACCAAAAACCAGGCCAACAAGCAAGGCGATTACCATGTTTTTCTACATTTGCTTTTAGCTCGAGAGTAAATTACAACCTTTGTCCTTGGAATTGTAGCCACTTGCATAAATAGTTAATTATCATGTTTGCTTTACAATTTTATATCACTTTTCTAAGTATTTTTTTTTATTTATATCTAACCAGAAACAAAAGTTTTTATCTCACGTGTTGCGTTGTGAACTTTGCATTTCGAATTTCAAAGCAAAGACATAATTTCAAATATCAACACGGAGTGACAAAAGCCTGCCGCAACGAATGTTAATTTGACGTAAAAGTATGTGGTAAAACCCTAAAGCATGTCATATCTTACACGTGACCGTCAACTCGATCGTTAGTGTAAAAAAAGAAAATAAACCGAATATCAAATGCAAAAACAATCCAGAATCCAAACGCAGTTACAAAAATATCGCAACGACCGTCATTTTAACGTAAAACGTAAAAGGTACCTTGCCGTTCAAAAACAATCTACATGATAGTCGATGTACATGGGTAAAAAAACAAAGAAAAATAAAACAAAACAGAAAGCAAGAAGTCAATGGAGACTTTTATAAGAAAATACACAAACATTATTCAGTATCGTTCTATTTATTAGAGTATTCACATATGGTTCTCTATAATTTATGTGAGTGAAATCTTTATATTATAGAGATAGTATAATAGTGGTTGTGAGTAGGAAGATAT
>WOUH02040618.1:0-12265 GCA_009936405.2 Stevia rebaudiana
CCCCAAACCGATGGTCAAACAAAAAGAATTATACAAACCCTTGAGGTTACGCTAAGGACTTGTATAATAGATTTCAATGACAGTTGGGATACATATCTTCCACTAGTAAAAACTCTTGTTCAACAACAGTTACAATTCCAATATTCAATATACTCCGATTGAAACAATCAAAAGTACGTCACCTTGAAAGGAGATAGATGATACAACTCTTAAACTCATTATTCAGTCTTAAGATAATTCGAGGCGCAAGGTCTTCAAATCTGTAGACATCGTCAAGAAGGTTTTAGTAATCAAAACCTCTTAAATTCAGTGTTAGCAACAAAGTTCTTTTAGAAAGGTATACGCTAGAAGAGTTAATACGCTTTGAAAAAAGGATGAGGCTAACATTCAAATCCGTCCTGATTTCATACTCAAAACCACCGCAAGAACTCAATAGAATTCACGATATTTCTCATGTTTTCCAGAACTTAAAGAAATATCTTGCAGATGAACCTTAAGCTATACTGATCAATGAAATACACACTGATGGCAAACACTATTTCATTGTGGTATCACTCGATATCATTGACAGTGAAGTCAAAACAACTTCAACAAAAGCAAAACACGATAGTAAAGGTCGGATAAATTTCACAACACACCCCACAATGAACGTTGAAGTACACAAACAGTATCCCCACTTATTTCCTAGAGAGGAATAGCTAACTCTAAATTTCGGGACAAAATTTCTATAACATGGGAAGACTATAACAACTGATCATTTTCCGGCACCGTTCCGATCAAATTCCGGCATTGTGCCACTCGAAATCTCAACGTCACCTTAACTTAATCCAATATTTATTGGAGATAAATATTATCATTGTATTCTAATGCGTATTTAGAATCATTTGAGTGTATACGAAATTTCAATACGAGCGACGGTTTGAAAGTTACACGCAAAACGATGCAACGTTCCATAGGCCCGAAATCCCGACACCTCCTTTGGAGGTGAAACCAGTGGGGTTGGATAGGAAATGGAAAATCGTGAACGTATGCAAAACTGCGCGCGAAACGGAGTCCGAACGAAGCGGGAAACGCGATCTGAAGTTAACCCGTCGCACCGATCGAGCCTCGGGTCTACATGTCACCACGTGGGAGGCTCGGGACCCACGTGGCAATACCAGGTTCATCGTGGCAATGACTGGGACACGTGTCAAGCTGGAGACCGGTGACGAGGCGACACGTGGCAGCCTCGGAGAGGCCCGGGGTCTTTGGCGGCTACGCGTGTCTTGCAGCCTAACCTCTCCCACCCGCGCGATGCGCGTAGGCCCGGATTGCGGCTAGCTTCTCGTTTAAGTAAACCACGTCACGCGTCGCGCACTGTCCCTCTTAAATCTTGCGCGTGGCGCGAAGAAATGCGTATTATGCCTATAAATAGCAGATCCTGAGCTGACCATTTGTGCACTGATATTTTGAACTCAAAAACACGCACTCACACTCTGATATTCTGCTACAATCGTTGCGGAGATCCGGTTTACGCTCGATCGATCGGTTATCGCAAGTCTCGTGGAGGTTCTGCTCACGGATCGCTGATTCTCTTATTATCTTATTCTCTTTACCGTTGTATCGTCTATCATGTGAGTTTCACGGCCCCTTTTAATTAACGTTTTACTGTTTTACAATACGGGGGAAATTACATATACATATCAAGGATAAGACACAATGACTGCTCGTTGTTACATAAATAATAAACAATACCAATTCAAAGTCCTCAACATTCATACTGGACCGGTTAACACAGGGTGGCGGGGTAATAATGGGTAGCACTACTAGGACTGATAAACCCTATACGGTAACACGTACAGTTACGCGTATACATTATTATCGATCATTATATAATTTATTGGTAGATTATATGGAGGCAAAGGTTATCTGTTTCGGTATCATAACTTTTATGGTAATAACAAACATTGTAGTGTTACACGTTCAGTAACATTTACAAATGGTATTGTGCTCTTTCAATTAAAACACTGTAACAGTTTTAATCATGATATCAAAACCTGTGAACTCACCAGCGTAAGCTGACCGTTTTCAAAACTATATGTAATCAGGTATCTAAAACAGGAATGGGGACAACTCAAGGGGGATCGTTTGTGTTTGTTTATTATGTGATATGTATCTGTATTTTGCTTCCGCTGTAATGTAACGTTTATGATATCTATGAAATGTTGTTTTGGTGCAATGTGAGTTGGATATTAAACTGGTTGACTCGATCCTGCAATACCGAGCGGATTACGTGGCAAACCGCTTGCGGACCGGTCGGAGACCGGGGGCCGGGAAGTGGGGTGTCACAACATGTTCCTCAAATGCATAACATTATATGTTATAACTTATGCATTTTTGCAGGCATGTCTCACTCATACTCTTATTTGATTATCTTGACGGATTCTGATAATGAGGATCCACCAGTTCCTCCAGTTCCGCCACTAGCTCCACTTATTCCACTTAGACCACCTACTCCATCACATTCACCACCACATATGATGATTTAGTTCCCGTATTACCGCCACAGGAGGATCCAGTTCCATTTCAGTTTTTAAAATTGCCACTTTTGACTTTTAATAGTAAATAACAAAACTGGAAGTATCTATGTTACTCCATTCTATGCATACACAATCATTTTGAAATTTGAAACATTATGAACAACTTTGAAACATTATGAACATAAGAATATCACGTGAGATCACTTTGATCAACATGCACCCGCCTGTGAATATCGATTTAGGGGTGTTTTTTTTTACCCGAACCCGAATAAAAAACCTGAACAAAACCAACCCGAACCCGAATAAAGAGACACCCGAACAACCCAACCCGAATATGGCATGAACCCGAAAACGAACCCGAATGTCATAATTGGGTCAGTATTTGATTACTCCTTCTCAACATTTAGGTCGACCCGAATAACTCAAATACCATTTTATTTTGTTTTTATATAGTAGGATTAGATATGCAAAAGATTTTTATAATAGGATTAGATATGCAAAAGATTTTTATAATAGGATTAGATATGTCGATTTTTTTAAGCGTCTTTACATGAAAATGATGTAGCTACGCTTGATTCCGAATAACGTATATATGTTTCCTAATCATATTAATAATGAGATGCTAAATTAATAGCCAATGTAGCATTCATTTAAATCACTTTATATATACACTAGAGAAACCATAAAAGTAAATTTCTTCAAATATCGTTAATAATTGTATAAGATCATTTTTAAAATTTTCATTGATCGTAAAGTAACGACATATTATAGAATATAATAAAAATCAAGTTTTATAATATGAATTTCAACATAATTATAAGATTTTGAACATATAGTTTTGGGAAGAGCTAAAGCTCAATCGGAAAGAAAGATTACAAGGTTGTTACGCCAAAATGTAGCCAAATTTGTTTAGTAAAATTTTTTCATGTCATAACCCGAATACCTGAACTACCTGACCCGATTAAACTTGAAACCCGAGACCTGAAACCGAATAAAATAGTATAATATGAGTTGGTATTCGGTTCCTATTTTATATCCTCAAAACTCGAATAACCCGACCCGAGAAACCCGAAACCCGATTACCAAACCCGAACGACACCCCTATATCGATTTGCCTGAAGTGTCTATGCGGGACGTGTTTTTGTATGGAAGTTTGATGGAGGCTAGATGAATACAGGGCTTGTCGATTATGTTACACATGCTTTTAAAAGACAAAATTACCCTTTAATAATACATTATATTAAAATAGATGGAGTTAAGACAAGTGAATGAAAATGACATTTTTGTAAAGTACAATGTCTCCTAGGCAAAAAGTAAACTATTTGATTAAAATGACAATTTTAGCCAAACCATTAGAAGGAAAAATGATAGTTTACTCTTTTATTATTTATCTTATTGGCATTTATCCACACATTGGAATTTGCTCACGTTTGTTCTATTTTCTTCGTGCACTTCTGGTCCTAAAGGCAATCAAAGTGGGCAACGATGCGAGCATCTAGTGGTTACTGAGAGTTTTAAATTTTAATCATGTTTTTTTATCAGCAAAAGCATAGGAGTGCCTCGGGACTTCCTCTTACTAGAAAGTCAAGTAACCTAACCAAATAGTCGAAGACTCGGTTTCCCGGGGACGCCATGACTAATCCATACAGAAGAGGAAACCCACCTTTGGATGCATAGCACATCGGGAAACCCCCCATTAGTTCAAGATTCGAAGCCGAAACCTATTGGTCACTAAGGATTGAACAACAAATCAATTAATCCTACACAAAATACACCCTTGCAATGATTGAACACTTGACCTTATTTCTAAGAGGCATAAGCCTCTGTCAAGTGGGTGGTCCCACGTTGGCTAAGAGCTCATTATCAAATTTTGGTCATGTAATTAATTAAATACTTAAAGATTTCTTTAGTTTATGTTAGAATATTTTCTACATAAAGGTATTCCCATTCAATAAGAGCAAATCATTTCACAGTGGTAACATGATTTATTTTCTCTAGCTACCAAATGAAACAAAAAAAAGTGTATATACAACACTTTAAATATCTTCAACTCCTAATAAAACACTAACTTTTACACATGTGTCAATCATTTAGGCTCTCCACATAGCCTCCACACAGAAGCTACATGGAATCCAAATAGGATTATACACTTGTCATTACTAAATTAAACCACACATTTAGAAAATATCTAAAATAAAAAATTCGGGTAACGCATACCCAAACCCAACAAAATACCCGATTTAAAAAAAAAAAAAAAGGGATCTTGAAACATCAATCCAGTGAACCCTAATTCACTTATTACATAAATTCATTAGATAAATGGGTTATGGGTGAAGTTCGTTGTCATGAGATAAAATGAATATCTTAAGGGTTTAGAACATATATGAAAATCCTAATTTACGTGATGTAGATTCTTTCATGGTTTTTATTTATTTTACAGTGAGACGCTCTTTATTTTCATTCACTTAGTATTGTTGGTATTTTTGCATAATGGGTTTTGTGTTTAGTAGAAGCAAATAATTGTTGTTAGTTTGCAATATTTAATTCGTGTAAACACACGGGTCTCTATGGATTAACACTCTTAAGTTTTTCCACCCTTAAGGCTCTGTTCTCGAGTTCACTTAAGGAGAGAAAAGAAAGGAAATAAAAAATTGTTTGTGTTACTGAGTTTCATTTAACGAAGGAAAAGAAAAGAAAAAAAAATATGTCGTGTTCCTGAGTTTTATTTAAGGAGAGAAAGGAATGGAAAATAAAGAAAAGTTAGGCAAAATTCTTTAAGTTTCTGTTCGAAGGAAGGAACCGGAAGGAAAGCTTTCATTTCTTTTCCCTTCTTTTCTTTTCATTTCCTTTTTTTCCCTTTCCTTTTATTTCCTTTCTTTTCTCATCTTAAAGCGAGCTCAAGAACACACTCTTATGGTACACGGGTCTAAACTTTTACTTTTATTTGAATTTTTTGTTATGCAGTCCGTGTTATACACGGGTCAATAACCTAGGTAAGTAATATCTAATTGGATACCCAAAAACTATACTCCGTTAAAAAACTTGTAGCCAATCATGTATTTTTTCTTTAATATAATAACTTTTTTTGTTGTTTGTTCATCCTTAGATTTTGGCAGGACGCGTTGACCATAAGAAACCATTGTCCAGAATCAGTATAGCAGCTCTCTTTAATCTCCAAAATTTATACATTTCACAGTTGAAGCCAAATTAAACACGATAATCGATCGAATTTGTAAACACAAATCATCTGGTTCGATTTAGATCTACATATCAATGGCGTGTCTTGGAGACCCCCTTTTCTCCGAATCAATCACCAAACTTACTGAAATCGTCATATTTGTAGCAACAACAACCGCCAATTTCAAATCTGAACTGGCTCAACTCCGACAGACCTTACAGAAAATTACTCCAATCATCAACGACGTGGTGAAGTTGAATCAGATACTCGATCGATCGAAGCAACAGTCCGACATGTTCAAAGAAGAAATCAAAGACGCCGAGAAACTAGTTCAAAAGTGCTTGAAAATCAAGAGGAATTTCATCAAGAAGTTCACTCACTCTTTGAAGTTAAAAGATGTGAACAACAAGCTGTTAAGATTCTTTCAGCTCGAAGTTCAAGCAGACCAGATTCGAGAAATTAAACAGACTCTTGCGGAGGTAAATGATGTGAAATTAAGAATGGATAGTTTATCAGTGGATGTTAGACAAATCAATCAGACATTGAGTAGTAATTCGTTGTCAGTTTCTTCAAGATATGAGTTGATTGAAAGGGGGAAATTAGGTTGGCGAGTTCCCATTCTTCCTGGAGGAATTGTGGCGTTTGATGAGCCATTGAAGAATCTTAAAGCAAAGGTTTTTGAGGATCTTAATGCTTATGATAATGATTTTTATGTTGATTCGAATTCTATGGAGATTGATGATGATGGAGATGAAAGCTCGGTTGTAGTTGTTGCAGCTGCTGGTGGATGTGGAAAGACTACTTTGGTAACCATGTTATGCCATGATTCTGAAATTCAAGGTAAAATTCACCAATTTTATCAATTAAATTTGTTAAATATAGTTATTAGTATTTAGTTTCTTTTAGCTGTTAGATTTTATGAAATACAAAATTCATTAATGAGAATGTTTATGATTTTACTCCAATTTGACAGGAAAATTTGGGGAAAACATCTTCTTTGTGACAGTTTCAGAAACACCCAACTTCATGGCAATTGTAAGTGATCTCATAAATCCAAATCCATCTGGTCATCCAATTCAATTTCAAGGCGATGAGGATGCAAAACATAAGTTGGGGAACTTTTTGCTTGACAAAGTATCAAGACCTATGCTTATAGTATTAGATGATGTGTGGAATGATACATTTATTAATAACTTTCCAATAAAGATCAAATGGTGCAAAATTTTGGTGACATCTAGGACCGCCTTTTCAAAATATGAGGTGTTTCGGTTTGACCCTTTGAATGATGAAGATGCCAAGATTCTCTTTCGTCGGTCAGCATTTACTGAAAGCAAGAAGAGACCAAGACCTACTGTTGATGGAGATCTTGTGAATCAAGTAATAATATATTATATTCTATAATCGGGTCGTTATGGTTGTGTTGATTAATGGATTAAATGGGTAAGAATAGAAGATGAAGTTAAAAGGGTAACAGACTAACAGGTTGAAAGTCTCCTAAACTTTAAAATCATATTTGACATGGTTATTTGTAAAATGTTTTTTATAAACTTGGCAACAATGTCTTTATGGTAAACCTGACCCAACACATTTGAATTGAACCAAATAACACATTTTTTGACATCTTAGCAACTTTTATTACTCAAAAACCTCCTTTAATTGGCAAATATGATTTTAATAATCTCAACTTTGACTTATTGGCCTATAATAATCTTAACTCATGAAATTGTTACCACCAGTCCCTGTGACAGTCCACAACTAATGGAACCTAACTCTGTTAGCATATTGCTAACGTGGCATGTTCATGGCAAGATTTTCTGACTTGGATTGTTGACATGGCAAGAATTTCCTGATGTGGCATTATGCCACGTCAACAATTTGCTAACGGAGTCAGGGTTTTGTTAGTTGGAGACTGCCACAACTAAATGATATAAAAGTTGGGACTTGTGGTAACTAATTTGAGTTGGGATTTTAACAGACCAATATGTCAAAGTTGGGTTTAATAAAATTCAAGTTGCCTTTTTAGTTCTACACCGAAAGCTTGATACATGATATGAAAATTTAATAGGATTTAATAAATATAACGAACTACTAGACACTATATCACAAACTAATATGATAACTACTTGTTCTTTGTAGATGGTTAAACGTTGCAAGAAACATCCACTCACTCTTACAGTGGTGGGCAGCTCGTTAAACGGTAGAGATGAGTCAGCATGGAAATCGATGCTAAAAACTTTGTCTGGTGGTAGTTCGGTTCTTGATTTGAATATAGAAGTGCGTAACCGTTTAGAAAGAAGCTTTACAACGTTGGATAAAGAATTCAAGGAGTATTTTATGGACTTTGGATTATTCCCAGAAGACCAAAGGATCCCTGCAAGCGCGCTATTAGACATGTGGGTACATTTATACAACCATGATCATGAGGGCCATGATACATTCGACAAGATTGTTAGACTTTCGTTCAGAAATCTTGTCAATCTTGTGGCAAGCGGGTATGTAATCTTTTTTTCATTACTTTAGTTTTGTTTAAGACTCTGCTTTCGTTTTCATTGTAAATGTAAGAGTTAATTACATAGATGGTCCCTGTGATTTGGGCAAAGCAACAGGTTTGGGTCTTGAGTTTTAAAGTCGCAAGTTTGGGGTTTGTGCTTTCATTTTTGTAACGAGTTTGGGTATTAAGGCTAACTTTCATTAACTTTTACGTTAAACAAGGGTGAAATGACTAAAATACCCTTTGACTGTTCACCCTTTGACTTTGATTATTAAAAAAGTCAAAGGTGGTCATTGCACTAGAATTTAAAGGAAAAGTTAACGGCCGTTAGCGTTAGTACCCAAACTCGTTACAAAACTGAAGCACATTCCCCAAACATATTACTGTTTTTGCTTACTTTACACAAACCATAAGGACCATCTATGTAATTAACTCTAAACCTAATCCCCAAAATTGTTTAGTGTTAGGAAAGATTCAGGTGCAACGGTTAACAACTGTGACCAACAATTTGTCACACAACATGATTTACTAAGGGAGCTTGCGATTCACCTAAGTAGCAAACCAGAAGTTCCCGTTGCACAGAGGAAACGATTGATTATAACCGCGCGTGGAGAACATTTGCCAGCATGGATTTTGAACATACGCGAACCTATGCAAGCGCGTATATTGTCTATTTCCACAGGTTTTTCTTCACTCCCATACATATGACCGTTTATATTATGGTGGTTAAAACTGATTAATTCATTTTATTGCAGGCGAGTCATTCTCTTCAAGATGGTGTGACATGAAATTCCCTGAAGTTGAAGTTATGGTGTTGAACTTAAAGTCAAAAACCTACACTTTACCCCACTTCATGAAGGAAATGCAAAAGTTGAAGGTTATAAACATCACAAACTATGGTTTATACCCATCATACATTGATAATTTCCATCTTATTGGCTGTTTATCCAATCTATCAAGAATCAGGCTTGAACGCGTTGCAATCTCTACATTAAATACATCCATTTTAGCACTAGAAAACTTGCAGAAAGCGTCGTTCATCATGTGCAAAATAGGCGACGCTTTTGAAACCAAACTCATCACTGACAACCTCAAAGTCTGGCCAAAATTAGTTGAACTTGAAATGGATTATTGTCAAGATTTGGTTGAATTCCCGAACTCATTGTGTAACAGTATCCACCTCAAGACTTTGAGCATCACCAACTGCAACGAGATGTGTGAAATATCTGACCGATTTGGTAATTTAACTAGTTTGGAAAACTTAAGTCTTCGATCTTGTACAAAACTTGAAAAGCTTCCTGAATCAATCACAAAACTTCAAAAGTTAAGCATTGTGGATATATCGGATTGTTTAAGTTTAAGCGCGTTGCCTGCAGAGTTTGGAAAGTTAGGTGGTTTAAGAACAATTTACATGAAGGGTTGTACAGGTATTTGTGAGTTACCAGCATCTGTAGAGGATTTAAGTCACACACATGTGGTGTGTAATGAAGAAATATATTATCAATGGTTGGAGTTTGATAATGTGAAGGTAGAATTAATGGAAGAAGATAGGTTAGAAACCCTAATGAAAATCATTTGATTTGATATGCACACATGTAATGATCACCAGCCTTGATTTTTTTAGTTTGGTATGTATTATGTTTGTTGTATGGTATTCTAGAAAACAGATGTGATAGTGTTGTGATTGTTTATAACTTTTGTTTATAACTTCAAGTCTTCAAGTATGCTATAATTCATATCGATTTAGAAATAGGGTGATACAAAACACTCGCGGCTCGTAAAAAAGCCACCTTGGCTCGACTCGTTTAAAATATTATATCTCATATAGGTTTTTGCGTTATGTGTATGTTAATAATATTATTTTTCAATATATATATCAATGCGTAAAAAATAAACGAATCAGCTTGTGAGTCACAGGCTAGCTCGAGCTTTTTACGAGTTGAACTGCTGGTTTAACTTCGAGCCCGAGTCCAACCTGATTCGCCTTGTGTGGGATCGTTTACAACCTTATCTAGAAGTGCTATGTTTTGTCACTTGCTTCGTTGTTTCTACTAAAATGACCCTTAGTCGTCTTACCGTCTAGACACGATTTGCATATTTCATGTGATTTGTAATCAAATGAATCTAAAGAGCATCTTTTTTGAATCCTTAAAATTCATCATTTATGTGACAAAATGACAATGCCGTATCTATGTTAGATTGAAGATTTTAAGTCGCACTAAGATCATGTAGATGCAACTGCATAAATATTGGTATCATAGAGGTTTAACAAGAGCAATTATGTAACAATCCAGATTTTGGTGTTTTTTTATAAATATTTCATGAAACGAAATAATGATAATTTTCGTATTTGTTTACATTTGTGCAATTTAATTGATTAATAAATTAGACTAAATTGTTCATCAAGTATCAAACTAGAAATTAAAACCGTAAGTTTTGATTTCTTGTGTATACAGTCCAAATAACTAGTCTTAAGGGGTCATTATTGCCCTTTTTACCATAGTTGACCCTGGGAGATGGATAGAACTCAGTTTAAGCAAAATATGCAAGTTTTTGTGTGTTTCGTTACAAAAAGGGGAAGGTAGTTATTTTGCAGGTCATTCACACCTTCAAAAAACAATAGTACTGATTCAACATTTAACTGATTCAGGGTCTTTTACCTAATTAGATCTCTTATTTGTTCAGCACTTAATGACATAGAGGTTGTCATTCAGCCCTTAGTGAGAAGTAAGGTGAAATATAAGTTCACTCAATGTCATGGGTTAGGAAAAATATATGTAGATGGTTCTTAATCGAAGACGCAAAGCCGATGTGTTAGCCAGGAAGGTTTGATTGACATTAGAGATAATGTGTTGATATTGTGCAATTTGTCTTGAAAGATTAACCGATCGACAGTTGGCAATGTATAACCATCGTGTTATATATAATACGAGAGACTAAACAAGATGTAATTTGTGTCTCTCATCAATTGTCTTTCTTTTTTTTTCATTGACTTTCGATTCTCGGTATTTCGTTAGTGTTATACCTCAACTTTTAAAAGATCTATTTTAAATGCGTGCAGAATTATGGTCTCATATTAATAAAAATTGGAATGACGCACCTTGAGAATGTAACTTCCTTACGAAATACAACTTGTTAAAAATCCACTTTTAAAATTAAACAACTACCGCATAAAAAACGAATTTTTACTAAAAGAACATACCCATACTTAAGACATTAACAACTTTCAACATAGAGAGCCGTTAACACGAGACTGGCAAAAGACTCGGTTGCCCGGTCCGAGACATGATCCATTTCTCATTACATTTGAGCTTTACCTAGAGTCAACCCAAAATACAATTAGCATAAAGCTAAATAAGAGGCTATTTGCTAGTCTCTTAATTATTTTATTAAAAAGCCACATCTGAATTTATAAGAGGCTGTGACTCTTTATTACGTATCTAGAAACAACCTTTTAAGAGATACGTTTAAAAAATGTGTTTCTATTCAAAGGCTAAAGTCATGGATCCAACACAAATTTTACAAGTAAACATTTCTATTTTTTTCCACAAACAAAAGACCATGTTCTATTAAGGTGTCATCATGCTAGCAAGGTTTGGGATAATGTATTTCAGTGGTGTAAAGCTTCAAAAGAGTTGGTCTTCTCAGTTTTCGACATCATTGACATACATAATTCTTGGCCATTCTCTCAAGCACACAAAAATCTCTTGAATACCATATTTCTAACAACTTTATGATGCATATGGAAAGCGAGAAATGAGAAGTATTTTAATGATCGGTTTACAGGTGTAGAAGAGATAGCAGGGAATATTAAACTCCTATCGTTTTTGTGGCAAAAAGATAGAGGCAAATTCAAGATTATGGATTGAAGATCTTGGTGTAATTTTTTTCAATGTCTTTCCTTTCTATCTAGATTTTTGCTAGCTTTTTCTATATATATATATAGGAGGCGGATCCAATACATGTGTTCCTTAACCTACATAACATAGGATACAATCAGACAGGGCCGGTCCTGAGGATTTAAGTGCCCGGGGCGAGACGGGAAAAAAAGGCCCCTATGTACGAATGAATTATCAG
>WOUH02040629.1:0-12265 GCA_009936405.2 Stevia rebaudiana
CTTAGCCTCACAAAACTAATTTGGAATAACTAGAATTGACACTTGTTAATTTTTTACCAAAACAATTTGGCGCCCACTGTGGGCCAAAAAGTGTTTACGTACTATTAAAATCAATCTATACCCTCATTTTCAAGGATTTTTAACAAAAAATGTCTTCTCAACCAAAGACGTCATCTACTCCGGTGTTTTCAACAACTGCCACTTCCGGAACATCCGCTCAACTCCCGGTGTACTCATCAGCCATTGCAACAAAAAGGATGACAGCAACAACAAAACCTATTGCAACATCGAGGGTAACATCACAACACCCTATATTTACTTCTAATGATGATATATTGTCCACTTTGCACGAGGTACAACAGCAGATGCTTCAACAGCACGAAACTAACAAGTTCCTGATTGACCAAGTCAAGAAACTGAGTGAGAAAGAGAAAGAAAAAGCCTCCGAGTATTCTCCACTGAACCCAGGAACTTAGACTTTGGATATTCTGGATCAGCAAGAAGTCAGGATCCAGACTTCATACCAATGGAGACTCTCACCTCGTACCCCGAAGTATCCAGATCCTCTAAATATCCTGAAGGATCCCGATATCCTGAAGGATCCACATATCCTGAAGGATCCAAATATCCTGAAATCCTAAAGGATCATGATATCCTGAAGGATCCAGATATCCTGAAGGATCCAGGTATCCTGAAGTATCATTGCCACCTCCTCTTCCAAGTAGGGGTGTGCAAAGTCGGTTAACCGTTAGTTCGGTTAACCACTGGTCGGTTAACCTAGGGTTAGGTTAATTGAAAAACGTTAACCATAACCATAACCGATTGGTCGGTTAACCATGACTCG
The DNA here is from genome assembly GCA_009936405.2 of Stevia rebaudiana. Taxonomy (NCBI): domain Eukaryota; kingdom Viridiplantae; phylum Streptophyta; class Magnoliopsida; order Asterales; family Asteraceae; genus Stevia; species Stevia rebaudiana. The sequence goes on from WOUH02040629.1 coordinate 845, forward strand.
GTTAACCACCAGTTATGGTTTGGTTACGGTTAATTTCGGTTAATTATGTATTGTGTGTTTTTTTTTTTTTTTGCTTTGAAGTCTAAAATTAAAAGTATTATGCAACTAATAATCTTTACAAATTAAGATGTCAGTTGTTAAATCATAATCATATTGAATACATATTTTGTTTACAAATACTCTATGCTTTTACTATTCTGTTTGAGTAACGTTGTTTCACTATAATTAGAAGATTACATGTCAAGTTTGAGGTGAAAATATAGTTTGTTTAGCCTCAAATTTGAAGGTACATGTAAAAATAAACAATAGTTCAACAAGGTTTTTAACTTTTAATCCAATAAGTTCATCTTACTTAATAGCAAAACACAAAAATATATATATAAAAAAAACTAACAAAGTGTAATCGGTTCGGTTCGGTTAAAGTCGGTTAACGACTTGGCTTAACCATAACCGTAACCGAATGGATCGGTTAATGGATTGGCTTAACCATAACCGTCGGTTAAAGACGGTTTCAGTTAAAATCAGTTATAGTTCGGTTCGGTTATCGGTTATTTTCGATTATGGTTAATAATGCTCACCCCTAGACTCACATAACATGCATGTTGATGCTACATCATGAAACACGGATGATGTACAACAAAACTAGCTTGATGTACAAAATACAAACTAAAAAGTTGAAACTAGTCCATGTAGAGATGAGAAACATGACATTTATATAATTTAGGGGGTGTTTAGGTTGGCCCAAACAAAGGAGGTCAAAAGAAGCAGAGATATACCAACGTGATATGGGACGACATGACTAATGATGTTTTGTTAGACTTACATAGATTGCCTACAGGCTACAACTGCGACTTGCGACTTTAAAGATTAACTACTTTTTAGACGTATCCTAGTCTTAGGTGCGTCTTTAGTCTTAGACTCTTAGATATGCGTCTTTAGTATTAATGATTTTTATGCTTTTACTTCCTTCAATTTATGATGCTAACAATCTACATAGTGTTACATTTTTTTATATACATATGTTCTAAACTATTTTTTTAATGTAAAAGAGTAAAAGACACACTGGCCGCTAATATTTTTTGCTCACTCTTCTCGTCTCGCGTTTCACTTCATCTTCCCGCTAACCAAATTTCATGAGTTCTAATTTATTCAAACCTCACGCGCGCACAATCACACATATAATCATCTCAATGTGATTTCAGAGTTAGGGTTTTCCTGAGCAGTGATGGGGTCCTGCAACAATTCAACACAACCATTCTCGAAGACCATTTGTTCAATCTGTTATGAAGATCTTAAACCCATTGTCGAAGATCTTCAAGCAATTTCACTTTGCGGTCATGTCTTCCATGAACTCTGGTTTGGATTAAATTAATCCCCTTTTACTCACTTACAAGAACATGTCTTTCCTTCTTATGTACATGACATATGTGATTTCAATTCAAATTGGAGTTATTAAATTCTCAAAACCCTAGTCCTTAGTCGATGAAATTCAGTATCTATACATTACTTGAAGTTTTGGTTTAATATCAATGTACATTTAAACTGTATCATAGGTTTGTTTGAATATATATCTTCAACACAAGGTTTTTGTTCCCACGTTCGTCAGGTCTGTTGAATTAATGATATACATCAGATGGATTTAGTAGATTTTAGATCTTATTTATGAGGAAGTCAACAGGATATTTTCGTTCTGCAATCTGCATTACTGAAAAACGATAGTAATCATTCATGTTTATCCTATCATATCAAGTTTTTTTTGTTTTTTGTTTTTTTTTAATATATATTTGGAGTGGTGATTCTTAAATGATTTTACTCATGTTGTTTTATTACTGTTTTAGACCTCATTTCATGTTTTAACAGCAAGATAGACTTCAATTTTTACTCATACTTGCACAACATGTGACTGCAACTTACATATTTGTTGAAGATTGCATTCAGACATCAGTGAGTTATCATTACAAGTTATACTAACATATTCTTATTTTGGAAAATCTAGCATCCAACAATGGTTTGAGTATTGTTCAAAAGGGAAGAAAAAATGTCCAATTTGCAAGCAAAAATGTTCAGCATCTAACGTGAGTCGACTCTATTTCCAGTCAGTAGGCGATTCAGATGATCATAATATATCATCAAAACCGCAAACTCGCCAAAAAGAATTCCCGGAAGAACTTAAATTAGAAGTCAGGAAACTTGAGGCGAAGAATCGAGGTCTCAGTTTAGCTTTACAAAGTCGAGAAAGTGATTTAAAAAATGTTATCGAAGAGGTTATTTTACTAATCTAAATTTTATTATTCTTAGATGATTGTTTCTCTGTATGCTTCGTTAATGCTTTTCTTGATCACAGTTGTTAAATATATATATATATATTTTTGTAGTTTTCTGTGTGCAAAGAGCAGTTGAAGACAGAAACATTACTGAAAAATGAAGCTATGGAGCAAACACGCACGTTTGAATGCTTACTTAACTTAAAAACACAGGTAAGTTGGTATTACAGTTTTATATTGATTGATTTTTTCAACAATCGTACTTTTTAAATCGCTAAATTAATATTTTCATTTGCCTGAATTAGATTTTTTTTTCAAATCATGAAAGTGTTAAATGAAAACAAAGCTAGTTTTGCAGTGCCTCGTTCTTGTGAACTATATATATTATACTTGAAACATTTAATTTATATCTTTTACATCCATATTCACTTTAATTATCCATTATCAGATATGATTAAAGTTATTCTTATTATTAAACCATGTCACAGGAACTTAAAAAATCAGAACTGGAGCGCAACAATTTGCATGATAGGAATATGGCTTTAGCTAAAGAAAATGCTGCATTAAAGTTGTAAGTTTGCAAAGTCTTCAGTTTTTGGTTCTCAATTAAAACATTTATAGGCGTCTGGATAATTATAAGTAGAAGTGATAATCAAATGCGTATTGTACGGGCTGAATAATATGGGTCAACTGGCGAGACGGTTGATCCACATCTTTTTTTTTATTAAATTTTGTTGCATACAATATAATTACAAAAAGTTATAATATTACATGTTGCACTATTAGTCTAAGTGTTTGTTAAACTCATCAACATGATTTGGAAGGTTGTAATTTATGTGCATTTATACATGGTTAATGGTTTTTTAATATTTCTGGCTATTTATTTGACTTGTTTTTTTTACTTATAGTTAATGGTTTTATAATGCAGGGTCTATGATTTGAACTTGGAAAAGGACAAGATAGTCAAACTTTTAAAATTCTGTAATGAGTCTTGTAGCGAAAAAAATATGGACCCGGTAGCAGAATTATTGGCTGATCGCACCAAGTAAGTTGTATTACTTCTAACCTTTTTTTTAAATAGTTGGGGCATATTTCATTATTTTTAATGTTCCAATTTATTAAAAAAAAAAAATAAAACTAATTTCGTAGGATTTTGAATTCTTGTTAGTAATTTAACATTTTGACCTCTTGCTTTTATGTATAGAACATGATGAAGTATGTGAACATAATGGGATTAGTAGATACATTATTTTTGTTAATTTCTGTCACTTTTTATTTGCTATGTTTTATATATCAGTAAAATGTATATGTTGTTTAATAGATCGTATAAGGAGCTAATGACTAAATACAATGATTTGGCAAGAGATGAGGCAAGATCATGTCGAGAATTAAAAAGTTTAAAGGTAATTTGATACCAAAAATGATTTTTTACATTTGATTTAACTGGATCGATGATTTAACGATTGTAACTTTTTCAGGAAAAAGTTGAAAAAATGGAAACTGCTAAAGAAATGAAACCAAAAGCTTCAAAAAAGAAAAAAGATTCTTTTAATGACACGTGCGCACCACAAGATACAATAAAGGAACCTGAAGTTAGTTTTAGAAAAACAAAGAGGTTAAGAGAGACTGAGGATAATAATATTAATAATATAAAAAGTAATAATAAAGATGGCGATAGTGTTTACATTTCAAGCGATGATGACATACCAAATGTTTCAAAATCACCTAAATACCAATCATATGATTCAGTTCCTCAGTTTACTAAAAGTGCAATAAATGATGATGACGTGGCATTTATTGGTGATATTGGGCAATATAAGATTTTTCCCAATATCACAAATGAAGCTTCTTTACCGGTTCGTGGTTCTCAAGGTAATAATGTTGTTTCACAGAGTGAAAATTTTACATTTTATGTCACTTTTGGTCATATTTTTGTTACTAACAGATGGTTTGATTTTTATTTTTTATTTATTTATTATTATTATTTTTTTTAATGTTTTGATTTAGTTTTTTATGCATCATTTTTAATCGGGTAGTATAAAAGTGAAACCAAAAAATAAAAATGAAGTGAGTGAAATGGTTCATGCAGGTTGAAAGCTGTTAAAAATTTCTTTCGTTTTATTTAACAAGTTAAATATTTGTAGAAAAAAAGTAATAAAAGTGTTTGTTGGTCAACTCAACCTGCTTTGACCCATGCAATTTTTAACTGCTTCACTCGTATATGACCTAATCAAGTGTATAAAAATTCAATCTTTAATTGTTTATATAAATTATTTGGATAATTATCTTGGTAATAGTTTATTTAGATATGTTTAATGTACTAAATAATAATTCTGATAGTTATCTTGTCATGTGAACTTGAATTGAATACTGTTAAAAGGTTGATTGGTGAGTGGTGACGAACTAACTATTTTTTTTTTGTTTTAATTTAAAAATAAAAAAATTAGGTGCAGAAATTTGTTTTTCTGCTGGAATATTAGCTCCAGATGGAACAAAAAGACATTTGGGAAGTTGGTGCAAAAAGGGTCAAAAAAATGGTTCGAAACAATCATCTGGTGATCTTATTGCGGTTGGAGCCGATGGTAGAGGTGGTACAACTAAAGTTCTTAAATCCCTAAATTGCCCCTCAAATGTAAGGTTTCTTAGTTACATTACAGTCTAAAAAACAGTTCATTTTGTTATCCTTTTAATTTTGACCCAATTACTTAAATTGCCTATTTACTTTTAGGCTTCATATTAAAGTTGTTTTTATTAATTGACATGTTTAATTTATATAAGCAGGACTCGAGGGGATCATTATTTTCTGTTAAAAATAGCAAGTTTGGATCCAAAACAAGTGGTTTTTGCTCAACGGGTCACTTGCAGATTGACCATTTTTTCAGTAAAACAGATCATTAGTGGGTATAATGTTGTGTTATGTAGGTTTGGTTATTCTGTGTAACATTGAATAGTATTTCAACCCTCCTTGGTAAATTATGACATGATCTTTGATATGTTTTGATATCTTTTATTTTATTGATTTTTGTGGTTATTTCTAATATTAATTCCAATTCCATTTCTATTATTAGTTTACTCATTTTTACTGATTTTAACTTATTTTAAGGTTTTGATATTAACTTATTTTAAGGTTACTGACTTTAATTTATTTTACGGTTAGGTTTGAGTGTCTAAAATTGTAACTACACAACATTTACTCATTTAGGACACCTTTGCAGTTCTAAAACATCAGGACCAAATACAGTTTGAATAAACCACTGAGGCTATTTGCGTAATTCATTCTTTTTTATTGAAGCAAAATCAATTAACTCGTTATTTTGATGAGAATTTGTACACATGTGTTGCGATGTGTTCAAGACAAACAAAATGATTTTTAAGAATGAGAATGTGATCTATGATAGAATGCAATTTAGCACTGACAAATTCCAAACATGCTCAAATATATAATGTGTTTGTTTAATGTCGTTGAAGGTTTATGGGCAGTGATAAACGGTACATATACAAAATGTTTACTTGTTTTTTTGGATTTAAACAATGTTTTCAGAACCGGACCGAACAGGGAGTCAGGGATGTTGAACAAATCCAAAATCCGAACCATATACGTTCCTGGGTTTGCTGATTTTTGCCAAATTCGTCGTTGTGGTTTGCTTACTTTTGCCACTTTCATCTAAAAAGTTTTTCTTTGCCAGATTCGTCCATGCGGTTTGCTGATTTTTGCCAGTTTCATCAAAAAAAGTTTTTTTTTTGTATCTGGTCCCTTAAGGTTTATAAAAATTTGTCATTTTCATCCAAAACATTAATCCATTCAATTTTAATATTAAAATGAGGGGTAATTATGAATTTTTCCAATTTCTTTTTAATTCGTTTTTTAATCCCTTATTCTACTTAAGTATGGTCAATTGCACAAGCAAAACCAAAAAATGGGGTATTACAAATGGTCGTTTTCCGGTGCCATTCCGACCAAATTCCGACCTTGTAACATCTATTGTTACGTTAATTTAATCCAATATTTATATGAAATAACTATCATTATTATGTTCTAATATGTATTACGTATCTTTTGAGTGTAAGCAAAATATCGATACGAGCGATGATGCGAAAGTTACACGTAAAACGATGCACCGTTCTATAGATCTAAAATCTCAATACCTCTTCAGCTGGTATAACTAATGAGGTTAGATGAAAAACGGAAAATCGTGAACGTAAGCGAAAACCGCGCGCGAAACAGAGTTTAAACAAAGCGGGAAACGCGAAAATAGCTAACGAGTCGCATTGATAAACCTTAAGGGTCCAGCTACAAAAAAACTTTTTAGGATGAAACTGACAAAAATTCAGCAAACCATAGGGATGAATTTGGCAAAGAAAAATGTTTTTGGATGAAACTGGCAAAAGTCAGCAAACCACAATGACGAATTTGACAACGAAAAACTCTTTTGAATGAAAGTGGTAAAAGTGAACAAATCACAGGGACGAATTTAGCAATTTACTCTAACTAAAATAATCAATCAGAATTGTAAATTTTGTTTTTAGGTTAATTACGCACTGTATCCAAACTGTGAATTAGGTTTTTGGATTTTAACTTATTTTAAATTCATTTAATTCGTTTAACATATTTAAACTAATGATTTATGGTTAAAGCAATGTTTTCATAAATGGACCGGCTGAAAATTGGATCACATATTAGTTATTGTTTTTTTAAAGTATTGGAATTGCAAATAAAATTATAAGTTATATGTATGGTTAAAAGTATTGGCACAATTTATATAGAATAATAACTTTAAATTAAAATAAATAATAAAATAAGTAGTAACAAATTTGTAAAACGAATCATGCATTAACGCATTGTAAACAATAAAAGTGATACAAACAAACTTCACCCTAAATATAACAACTAAATTGTCATTTTAGTTCTTGTGGTTTAGTCAGTTTTGTTACTCTAGTTTAAAATCTTTTTGTCTCATATGTATCTCTAACGTTTGCATTTTTTTTTGTCATTTTCGTCCAACTCATTAACACCATCCAAAATTGTCCATTAAGTTAAGGGTATTTTCGTCACAACACAATTTTGGGTTTATATTTGTCATTCTCATCCAAATTAATAAGGGGATAGTTTGGGTAGTAAATATAAAAGTACAAGGAGTTACTCAATATAATTTAAAGAAAAAAAATGTTGGTACATAAGTAGCAAAAATACCTAAAAACCACGTAGAGTAAAATAATAATTTACTCAATATAATTTAAAGAATAAATCAATATTAAAATTTACTCAATATAGTCTATATCATGCATTATTTAATAAAAAAAGCCTAGAAGAAAACGTGTTACCTTGTGGTGCACTCCTTTATCTTTTTTTTTTCGTCTCTGTATCATACTAAATTTGTAACATTAGTTAGATTTTACTTTAACAACCAAAATAAAAACAATGTATAAATTAATTAAAACACAAAATTTATTTACAAATTTATATATTACAAACACAAATAGAATTTAATTTTATTTTTTAACTACAAATTTTTATTAATTGTTGATCACAGTTTTAGCAGATAAAAATTTATTTTTCTTGTTTGTCCTACAATTTTTTATATCAGACATGTAAGAGCATTCACATTAGGTTCTCTAAATTTGGTGTGAGTGTATTCTCTGTATTATAGAGATTTATTGAAAGTGGTTGTGAGTAGAGGAATATAGAGAAATTGATTGATTCTCTAAGTATAGAGAATTGAAGAGAGAAATGTAGTGATTTTGTAAATTGAATATAAGAGAGAAAGGTAGTGATTTTTAAAAAGGTAATATTTATTGAATATGAAAGTGGTTGTGAGTGGATAAGAGAGAAAAGATAATGAAGGTATTAAAAAATATTATTTTATTGAAATGAGAGAGAAAATTATTATTTTAAGTGATTTATATAGATGGAGATGGAGAAGATAATGTGAATGCTCTAATACACATGTTTTAGAGCATTATTAGAGCATTCACAGTAGGTTCTCTAAATTTGGTGTAAGTGTATTATCTGTATTATAGAGATTTATTAAAAGTGGTTGTGAGTGGAGGGATATAAAGAAAATGATAAATTCTCTATGTATAAAGAATAAGAGAAAGAAAATGTAGTGATTTTGTAAATCAAATAAGAGATAGAAAGGTATAAGTTTTTAAAAAGTAATATTATATTGAATAGGAAAGTAATTGTAAATGAATAAGATATAAAAAATAATAATAATAATATTAAAAAATATTATTTAATTAAATAAAAGGAGAAAAAATTATTAAAGATGAAGAAGCTCATATGAATGCTCTGATAGTCTAGAATAGTAGATAGAATACATCAATGAACTTTCTGGTTTTATGTAAAGTTAGGACTCAGGACTGGAGCATACTATCTCTTGTCCCTTTCAGTCTTTTACTTTTTTAGTTTTTTGGTTTTATAAACTTTATTTATTTTGAAATATGTAGAGTTTATCATAATTTCATGGAACTCTCGTCTCCTGATGGCAAGAAAACCGATTATTTCTTTTTTCTTCTCGATCTTTTTTTTTTCTTAACATCTTTGGTACCGGTGAACGTCGTTCACAGCGACCCCTCAGCAGTCACCACTGCCGGCAGAAGCTTTTCTCTACTTTAGCCGGTCTAACCGTGGTCAGCTGGTCCGACGGTTTAACCGCGAGCTGCTGTAACCGGCCGGTAATTAAGGAGCCGGTTCAAAAGGTTCGAGATTTCCGATCAGAAGCTAGCAGCCACCTTCGTGACCTCCAATCAGAACCTGAACCGCTGCTGCTGGTCCGACGGTACACGCCGCCTCTGCCGCTATCACACCATCTTCTCCGATTCAGCTCCGACGATGAATGTTTAAGTAAGAAAAGCTTTAGTATTTATTCTCTTTAACAAATGAAACTTCTTGGAAAGCTTTAATAACTCACCATTTTTTTTTATTTGTAATGGAAATTTCCCTGTGTCGGGATGATAATATCATGGATAAATCAGTTGAGACTGAAATACGGGTTCAAGTTTTTTATTCATTTATTTTTAAAAACCGGTATTTTAATTATATAGGATTGAGCTAAAAAGTGGTTCAACTGGTTGAACCGAGTAGCGTCGGACGGTTCAATCGGCCTCACTAGTTAATCCAGTAATTTCATAAATTACAACTTCAACTAAAAACTAATCTAAAAGTACATTATTACATAAAGAAAAACATTTCAAAAATTTAATCCATAATCAATATATAACTCAAAAACCAATGTAAAAGTACTAAAATTCTCAACAAAGGTTAATAAAAAGTGTATAATATGTTTCTGACATTGTAGTGTTGAATGCATCAAGCTCACGATCGCTTAAAGGATGAAATTCACTGTCACCGCCTGGTTTAAACCGGGATTTAAAACATTGATTAGTAGGTTAATCGTATTTTCAATTTTGAAATGTTCATCTCAGACCTTATTAACTGGTCCCTTTCTTTTTTTTTATCCTAGATACGATCTCGATTTGCAGGTTAAACCGGCGGTACGACAGGTGTTGGTGCAAGAGTTTAGTCACAACTTTCAGTTATTATTAAAGATGAAGTTTATGATTATTATTATTTTTTTTTGTATTTTGTTGTTTAGTTTTAGCTTAACATGTATGTGTTTGAATGTGCTAGTTAGTACTATAATAGGTTGGTTTTGACTTTCTAAGGTAAGATTTTCAACTACAGACTTAGATATGGCGCCGTTGTTGGATCATTATCTTGATCTCCAAAATTCAAAGCTTGTCGAATATCTGCAACTGAAACTTCAACTACTACACCATTAACTTGAGAACGTATAACAGGTGGATATACATTCCCAATAGATTCAGCATTTTCCCAAAAAGATCTGATATGTTCATGAATAATCACTGGATTAGTAGTCACAGCTCAGGAAATACGAGAGCGAAGCAAAAATTGAATCACATCCCGATAAGTTGCAGCTTCTTTCAGCTCAGGGTCAAGTAGTGCCACCACATTATGCTTCTCATTAAAAACCCGATCCTCTGTATACACAATTAACAAACTATGTTAGGAACAACATTTTTAACTTTCTTTGAAAAATGATTAAAAATTGTCTAAGTGTAAAATAGATCGACATTATTAGGTTGGTGACCCGTAAACACTACTTGGTCACATATCTTGGAAGAAGGCAAAGTTCTCCATATCCCTTCTTTTAGCCCAAACACCTTCAAGAGCCATGGTGCGTACCTTGTTAACATACTATCGATTTGAACCAGCTTGGGTTCGGCGGTCTCCGGTGTGACCCCAAACCCTATGACTGAGTTGTACGGTTCTTTAGCTGCCGCTGCCGGAATCCAATGGAAAACATCTCCTAATCGACGGAGTTTTGTTTTATGGAATCCGTCGGTTATGAGATTTTTTCCATCGGAGGTTCCGGCAGCGGCAACTAAAGAACCGCACAACTCATTCATAGTGTTTGGGGTCATACCAGACACCGCCGAACCTAAACTGGTTCAAATCAATAGTTTGTTAACAATGTGCGCATCATGGCTCTTGAAGGTGTTCGAGCTGAAAGAAGAAATATGGAGAAATTTGCCTTCTTCCAAGATATGTGATCAAGTGGTGCTTATGGTTCGCCAAATTGCTTCAAACGGTACTGTTTCTTTTCGTGGTTTTAGAGAAAAGTTGTAAAAGAAAAGAACAAGGTCAATAAAGAATCCATGAAAATGTGTTTTGATCTTAAAAAATAGTTATTGACGGAAGTTGTTTGCCTGAAAAGTTAAAAAAAAATAGACACAAATGGGATGGTTCTGTAGAACTTAAAAGAAAAGTTGTTTTAATTGAAGAATGTAAAGCTAGTGTTTTCTCTATGTGGATGATTAACAATGAGTCTTTTATGCCTCTGTATAACATAACTGTTCATGGTATCTCTCCATAATAAGACTAGTTGGGTTTCGGGAATGAGGTGGTTTTTTTATTGCAAGACACATTGATGGTCAAGTGAATTCTAAATGGATGTGATGCCAACAAGTTATGTGAAATTTCCTGGAATGACATACTTTTACAATGTATAACACTCCGAATTTTGTATTGATAAATTGAGAATTGGAGGAAATCTTCAGTCTGTTAGTATTATGCTTACGATCAAGTTTTGGTGTTAGGACTGTTGTAAACTAACGGTACCCTAGTGTAACCCGA
>WOUH02040659.1:0-12264 GCA_009936405.2 Stevia rebaudiana
GCTATTATTCTCTGTATGATCATGTGTTCTTGTGTAAATCCAAACGTGACTGGATCCTGGGGATTTAGGGTGTCACAAAAACGGAGTCCGAACGAAGCGGGAAACGCGAAAACAAGTTAACCAGTCGCGCTGAACCAGGAGATGACATGTGTCAGGACACGTGTCATCCGCATTGCTGAGTCACAAGAACACGTGGCAGCAGGCCAAAACACGTGGCCCTCGAGCATGCCACGTGGCACTGACGTGGGTGAGTCAGCATGCCATGTCGCAGCTCACAAGCTTAGTCAGCATGCCACGTGGCAGCCAATGAGGCACGCCTTAACTGCAGACCTACGCGCCACGCGCTAGGGAGGAGGCCAAAACCCAAGCCCAATAAGTAGTTCATCCGGCCAGAGAGGTGTTACGTGTTTTCCTCTGATCCCGAGTTTTCTCAAACACTCCAAAACACTCTTAGCAACCTAGTGAAGATTCTAGTCCGTTAGAAACGCTCAATATATGCGCGGAGATACGTTTTCACATTGCATCAGTCGTTTTGCCCGACAGATCGTTCGTTTCGCTTATTCTCTTATATTAGCCGTTATTCCGTCCATTAGGTGAGTTTCACGGCCCCTTTTATCACTTACTTGTTTTACTATATACGGGGAGGTTACATATTAATACAATTAATGATTATTATAAGACAAGACACAATGACTATCTGTTATTACATAAGTGTTTGAATTATTACGTGGAAGTTCCCTGAACTAGACCGTTAACACAAACGTGGCTTGGTAATAATGGGTAGTACTACTGTGTCTGATAAACTTCATGCGGTAGTACCTCTTGCGGTAGAACTCGAGGTTTACGCACATGCATTATTGACTTAAACTATATGATCCGTGGGTATCATATGAGGGGCAGAGATCAATTCAGTGCCTGTGCATTTATGGTAATAACATGTTGAGACTGTCTGATCCACAGTTGTCAAATAGTATTGTGGTCGGCTCTGGCTTTAATATCCTGAGATAATATCAAGATGTGGATATTAAGTGTCATATACATTAATATCATGAGATAATATCAAGATGTGATATTGAATGCAAATTAACAAAGGCTTTATGGAAATGCTAAAACCTGTGAACTCACCAGCGTAAGCTGACTGTTTTCAAATATATGTAATCTCAGGTATATGAGCAAGACAAGGGAAGGCTGGCGGGGTTGTTTATATGGAAATAAAGAAAAGGTATTTGGTGTAATATGGATTGTGTGTAAACCTGGTGGCTCGATCCTGTTTAGTTACTGGTTAGTGACGATCCATTCTTGGGCCGGAGGTCGGGGACCGAGGGCCGGGAAATGGGGTGTCACATAAATGAATTATCATCATATTGTGTATATTTAGTATGACTATAGTTTGTCATAATGCATATATGCATTATACATAAATAGATGAAATAATAAAGTAAAAATTGAAGTAAATCTCTTTTAGAAACACAAATATAAATTAAAAAAAAAAAGTATAATTTGTAAATTATCTTCATGCTGCATATTTGTAGTATTAAAAATTTTATGACACAATTTTCCCCCTTTTTAATATGCCTTCATTATATTCGTTTGAAAGAAAAGAAAATTTATAATTCAGTGATGCAATTCATTTTAAAAAAAAATAACGTATGAAGATATGAAAAATGTTTGAAGTTTATTAAGTTTTTGTTTTTTGGTTATCATGCGAAGAAGTGGTTTTCGTATGAACCTTCGTTAGTGATCTAACCAAAACAGAAAGGCAAATTGTATTTTAATAATCCAAACTTTGGCATATTGGCTTCTAATAATCTCAAACTCATGCAATTGTAACCAACAGTCCTAACTTTTAAATCATTTTCTTGTCGCAGTCCCTAACTAACGGAAGCTAACTCCATTAACATTTTGCTGACGTGGCATTATGCCACGCCAGCAACTCTCTGCCACGATAGCATGCCACGTCTGCAAGTCTTGTCGTGTCAGCTTGCCACATTAGCAAGTCTTGCCATATCAGCATACCATGTCAGTAAGTCTTGCCATGTCAGCATACCATGTCATCAAAATGATAATGGAGTTAACTTCCGTTAGTTAAGGACTGCCACAAAAAAATGATATAAAAGTTAGGACCGTTGGTAATAATTTCTTGAATTAGGATTATTACAAGCCAATAGGTCAAAGTTGAGATTATTAAAATCCAATTTACCAAACAAAAATAACCTAATTGAAAAAATATATAAACGATCTAAGTCAACTAATCGAAAGTAATTTAATTAAAACAAAAAATGAAAATTAGTTATTTTTACTTTTATATACAAGAAGATTGCAATTTAATTTTTTTTTCTCTAAAAAATCAGATCCGGAAAGGATTCTCCGTAAAAACTAGAAGAGGTTCTCCGTTTGTTCAAAGTTTTCTCCTACATCGATCGAGAGGAGATGGCAACTTCAAGATTAGCAGCGGCAGCGGCAACGGCAACGACGGCGAAGACGGCGGCGAGACGGCAAGCCGTGAACCTAACGGAAGCGGCGGCGGATAGGATACGCTACCTCCTCCAGCAGCGCGAACGCCCTTTTCTCAAACTCGGCGTCAAAGCTCGCGGTTGTAACGGTCTTTCCTACACCCTAAATTATGCAGGTTAGGGCTTTTCAATTTCGTTTCTCAAATTCACATGAATTATTCTTCAATTTTCTAACAATTCGATTTTTAATCGCTGCTGTATAATTTCCTAACCTGAATCGTTAAAAGTAATACCCGTGTTAGTATAATGATTAAGTTGAATTATATGAAGAAGCTTCCATGGTACCATTAACGTATGAAAGCTTTGATTCCTGTTCTTTTTGAGGGTATGATGAAGGTTAACGTGCATGAGATATTGAGATAAAATTGAATTATGAAGCAATCGATTCAATTTGTTGTTATGTTATGACCAAGTATATGGTTTCTATTGAGGTGTGAATTATAGCATCTCTTGGATATATGCTCTTAGTTTATATGGGATTGCTTATGTTCGGATTGGTTTATAGTTATTGAAGTTATATAAATTCTTTCAGGCACTGCAAGTTATCGTGTGTGTGATAAGTACCAAATTGTTTGTCTCTCCATCGAGTTGTTTGGTATCTACTTGCAGATGTCATCTTGTTATCATAAATTACCACTTTACCTGATTTGTACAGAGTAATGGTTGCTTTTTTATATTTAAAGTTAGTCAGAGAGAATAGTGAGATACTTCTTGATATAGTTTAGAGTTTCAATTCCCAAGTTACTTCCTTTAGGCTTTAATGGTATCAGAATAATAACAAATTGTGATTCACACCTCAACTGATCTGCTCTTCAATGAGTTACTATGATAATGGTTTAATTATTCATTTGATATTAACCGAATATGGATCCAAGCTCAGAGGATTTGACACTTGATAAAGTCAACGACTGTGATTCAGTTCATTATCTGCTGTGTCGGCACAATAAGAATCATGCAAGTTTAATGCTGATTGAAATACGTTAAAAAACTTGACGGATCCGATAAATACAAATCATATCCTAGAAAAAATCAATCGTAATAGCCTTGAATGCAAATAACAAGTTGAATATTGTTACTAATGACAGAGGCTTATTACAAAGCCAACTTATTTGACAAAAAGCGGTAACAGTTTAGTTCAATTCAAGGATGGTTGACAGTTAGTTGGCTTCTCATGAACAAATTTATAAGATGCAATGGACTTTGCAGCTAAAATGGAACTATTGCATAGATTGATAATGCTCATGATTCAGAAAACAAGAAGGAAAGCTAATTATTTATTATTGCTTACATGGTAGGTAACATTACATCCAATTTATTGTCTAAAAATGTTTGGATTGTAGATAGTGGTGTGATGGACCATGTATTTGCTACCTACACGCAAGTGCATAACATTAACCGCTTATTTAAGTTGTTGACACATGGTTTAGTCTATATCAATGTTACATTCACTTAATGATGTCTTGCACAATGTCATTCAATTATTCTTCTATAGGTCAACCATAGTTGTCAAAGGCGCTCGAGGTGCAACGCATTAGATGCACCTCGTGGCACCTGAGGCGTGTTTCCAGTAGAAATCATGCTTTTTGGCCCGATTCTGGCTACTTTTTGCAAATTTCGGTCAAATTCAGGCTAGTCGTTTGAAACAGGTTTTAAATGGCTGACTGTTATTCTGGAATTCATAAGTTTTTGGACCGACTTTAGGAATGTTAGGAAATGGCTAACTGTTATTCTGGACCATAGATTATTGATAGTAAGGACAAAGCTAAATGGACACATTCTTAAACCTTAAATTTGACTTTTTTACAATGTTTATCAGCAATTGTTTGCACGTATGCTCGTGCTTGCGCTAGGTGACATGTGATTTTTGGTGTTTCACTGGGATCCAATAAATCCTGCATCTTAGCTTTACAGATTACTAAGTTGGAAATGGGTATTGTAGAAGTATAAAATGATAGTCTCCAGACATGCCCTTTTGACTTTTAACAACCTAATGATAAAGATCATAAAATTAATGGTGTTGAGAGACATCACGTATTTGTACATACTGCATTCTAAATAAATGCAAACAATTGCATGTGTGATAGAACTTAGAATGACCACCGCCATGACTAATAGTCTAATACTATACTTATGGATTAATTAATCTATTTACATGAGAAGTTTTTATTCGACAAGAGAGAAGCGAGTGCATGGGGTTTCTCTGACAAATCTTGTAGAATTTCTGCAACTGGGAGTATGATAAAAAAGGTCAATCTTTACTTACGAGTTTATAAATTCTTTGAAATACCCGATGAGGCTAAGACTCTCTCATACACCTTTGATGGTAGTAGGAGTTGACCAATTATTATATATTGTACTTTGTTGAGATCTATGGAAACACCATTACACTAATGATATGTTAGAAGAATTTTTTAGATTGGAGGTGAAAGCGTCACTACTTTTAGTTAACCACAAGGTCTTGTTTTTATAGGAGTTGTAAAAGCTTAGATAGAAGTGGTAGATGGTATTCACATGTTGGATCATAATAATAAAGTTGACGAGGTAAACAAATACCCCTTACATAATAAGGAACAAAAGCTTACATTTTTAATCTTTTTGTTGATGAGTGTCGCGCATATAATGCATATGTATACATTAAAAGTAAAAATTGCACTAATTATTTATGTTGTTTTACTTATTTTGTTAAAATAACGTTAAAAGTGTTGAGTTAGTCCTTAACGATAGATGACATTAGTTGGGGGTCTCATTGGAAGCAGTCTCTCTATTCTTACGGGGTAGAGGTAAGGCTGTTTACATCTTACCATACTCAGATTCTACCTTAAATGGTGAGATATACTGAGTACGATGATGATGATGAGTGTTTGGAACAAACAGGTGAACCGATAGTAAGTTGTTAAACTGGGTTTGTTGTTTTGTAGTGTATGGGTTGTGTTATTTCTCAAGATTCTATTTGGTATTGGACCATTTTTGTAGCCTTAAAGTCCTAAACCATACTACATAGTGTCATCTGATCACTTTGATCATGAATTGTTACAGACCTCAACCATTAATTAAATATGATAGTGGTTCCTAATTATATGATGGTTCTCGTTATCTCAACTTGTGATATTTTGAATGACAGATGAAAAAGGGAAATTTGACGAGTTGATCGAGGACAAAGGTGTGAAGATTTTAATAGATCCAAAAGCTCTTATGCATGTTATTGGTACCAAAATGGACTTCGTTGACGATAAGCTCAGGTAAAAAACTTGATTTTTTGATTTATTTTGTTTTTAACTAGTTTATCTTGTTTGGACATATATTGTACGGGTGTAAACGAACCGAGCTGAACCTGAGCTCGTTCAACTTATTGAAAACTCGAGCTAAAGCTCGGTTCGTCTTTTATTTATTAATTGTTTAATCATTAGATCTAATAATGTATACCATAGTATATATTATTAGTTATTTTTATCATAATTTTTTAAATAATAGTTATTATTATGTAAATATAGATTTAAAATATTAAATAAAATTATATAAAGAGTATGCTCATTAATGTTCAGGAGCCTACTCGAGCACGATAAATGATGGTTAAGCTTGTTTTAATCGAGCTTCAACAAAATGTTCAAACTCTGGCTCGTTTAAGCTCGTCTTGATTCGAGCTTTTAGCGAGCTGATCCCGATTCCCGAGTAGCTAACAAACCCAATTATAATGATTTAGAATTTTGAATGTGGTTTTGATTGGTGCAGATCTGAATTTATATTTATTAATCCAAACTCAAAAGGGCAATGCGGCTGTGGGGAATCTTTTATGACCACAAGTAGTGCACAAGGTGCAAAGTGAGGTGGTAGTTCTTAATCGTATTTGTAACAAACTGCAAACATTATAAAACCTGTATAGTTTGTGTCACAAACCGTTAAATTACCTAGATATTCATGGTAATAATAATATATTGTAAGCTAATTCCACTTCTTTTTATTAATTTTTTTTTTGCTTGTAATTACATATACACATGTCATTCATGTTACGCCATGTTACGCTTGCATGTGCCAGTTAAACATGTCAATGTTAGTAATGGTACGTAACATACCTTTTTTTAATTGAGTTGGATTAAACATTTAGATGCACTTATTTTAGTCCCTTAAGAGGGTATTCTGAGTAACTTGATTTAAGCAAAAAGTGATCGGTCTTTTCAAATTGTAACAAGCCCCATAAGTTGCTAAAATAAACATGACCAAAGCACTGGTGCACAAAATTTTTTTTTCTTTTCAAAGACGAGTTTTGGTTCTGGTAAGAAAAAGTCAAACCAGTTCCGGTTCGATGTCGGTTTTCCAAAGTCTTAAAGTTGGGTCTATTTCAAACTAGTTCCGGTTTTTTATCAAACTGGTTCCGGTTTAAATTGGTTTTTACTGATTTTAACCATCGGTTTCTATAAGTTTCACCCTGGTTCAAGTCAGTTCCGTTTCTGGAATCGGTTTATTTGTGCACCAGTAGATATAGAGATGCGATGTTTTATATAACTGGATGGTTGCATAGATCCTTAAATCGTTTTATCGATCTACTCATATTAGGGCAGATTAAAACCAGATGACGTTAAGGGAGAAAGCTGGCTTCATGTAAAATGTATGATTCTCGATTATCTCCACAATGGGGAGATATATAGCCTTCAAAATGAGTTGATTACAATCACGGAAGTAAATAATACAGTAAGTATGAAATGAAAACAATCATGAATGAACTAACAGGGAAAGTTCATGAGAAACCATCAAAGAACCAAAAAAACCACAACTTAATAAATTTCATACATTTCTTATTTTTTTTATACGTTATTATTTTTTAAAACGAATTGCATCACTGAATCACAAATTTTCTCTTTTCCAAACGAGTATAATGAAGACATATTTAAAAAAAATGCGTCATAAAATTCTGATACTAATATATGCAGTTTGATTTAATTTACAAATAATACTACTTTAAATTTTTATTTGTGTTCTTATAAGAGATTTATTAGGTTTTTTCTTTATTATTTCATCTATTTATATATACTGCATATATGCACTAGGGATGGTTCTGATATAAACCATGTTTTTCATAAAAAAAATGTAACACCCAAAGTGATATTATAAATAATAAAGTGTTATCATAATATCTTTTTTTTTTTTTTTTTTTTTTTTGTAAAAATTGTGAGATTTAAAGTGATAGTATAAATACCAAGGTGTATTTTAATATTTTCACAATGATATGTCTGTATATTAAACCAAACTTTTAGTAATAACACTTTGTTATTTATAAATATTTTTTGTTAAATTTATGAAATACAAAGTGATAGTATAAATAATAAGATGTTATTTTAACATTTTCATAATGTTATGATTGTATATAACATAACACTTTGGTTTTCACTCTTTTTATAAAAAATAAAGTTTGTATTTGATCCCACCTATAAGCGGGTTTTTTTTTATTTATTTATGTATATTACAAGTTGCCGTTAAAAAATGTATACTACAAGTAACCTACATGTATGTAGTATATTACAACTTACAACGCGATATTTTTTTGACATAGCTTTATTATACTCGTTTTAAAAAAAAATAAAATTTGTGATTTAATGGTGCAACCATGTTAAAACATAATAATGTATGAAAAACGAGAAATTTTTAAAGTTTACTTTTGAAATCTTATTTGGTACGAATTTTATTGTAGTTTTATATAAAGAAGCATAAAAATCAAATCTTATAAAGATGTGTAATTCCAACATGCTAACTAGCATGCAGCAACCCTCCCCAGTCGACCCAAAACGTCATGGGAGGCAAACGACTCTTGTTCTATAGCCAAACCAATGATGTATGGTTCTAACTACTATCTCTGTACCAAAATTGCGTTTATGCTCAATCCTGACTGGAATTCTTCGATCATCGTCGTAGGTTGACAACCAAAAATATCATCTACTGGTACATTTGTAGAACCACTAGCCTTAACCACTAGATACATTTGTGGTCAATATTATAACCGACAAATATGTTTTTGTAAAGTTTAAATGGCCATGAAATATTTGTGGTCAATATTATAACCGACAAACATTTGTGGGCAATATTATAACCGACAAATATGTCTCGGAGTCCAATTCAGTTCACGACCTCTCTGCTGAACACTTAAACTATTTGTGACGATTTACGTGCCGTTGTTACCACCACCGGCCATATTATCGCCACCAGGCAGATTCCAGTCTGATTCACTGAAGGTGTTATGGCTACAACAGCCGGCGACGTTGCATCACCGGCGTTGTTGACGAAGGTGGATGATGAGCAGCAGCAACAGCTGAACAAAGGAATAGCTGGATTCTACGACGAGTCGTCGAGGATGTGGGAAGAGATTTGGGGAGAACACATGCATCACGGCTTCTACGACTCCGAGAGCGTCGCTAAACTCTCCGACCACCGCTCTGCTCAGATTCGAATGATTGAACAAGCCCTACGATTCGCCTCTGTTCCTGGTAATTTTTAGTTACGGATTAATTCCTGCTTTTAGTTCGATTTAATCGTTTCTCTACTTAATATTCGCTTTCGTTTATCGGAATCTGAAGCTTCAAATTGACATTTACGTTCAATCTCCCTACGATCTGTGTTCGTAACTTCAAATTCGACGGGAAAAAAGTTTGATTACTCCACTTCATACGAAAAGCGGATAAATCCATGCAAATTTTTATTCAATCGGTTTTTTTTTCCTCCGAACAAATGTGTTTATGTTACACGTGGTTTCGTATTCAAATTTCAAATAGTCAATTTCAAAATCACCTTTACTCCTCGAACTTATTTGCACTGAATTGACTGAACTCACTAACGGTACAGCAATTTGTGAATGATATGTTTAGCGATCGTATACTTACTGTTTATTCTAGAAGATTCATGAATCATAACACTTAATTACGGTTGTGAAAACTCTAAATTGAATTATATCTAAAACATCACAGGAAATGAAATCAAACAACGAATCAACCGCAAATTAAACTTTTAATTGCCAATTTTCTATAAATTTCATTGCAGATGATCCAGTAAAGAAACCTAAAATTATAGTTGATGTTGGATGTGGCATTGGAGGTAGCTCAAGATATCTAGCAACTAAATATGGAGCAGAATGTCATGGAATCACTCTCAGTCCTGTACAAGCTGATCGCGCTCAAGCCCTGGCTGATGCGCAAGGATTAGCAGATAAGGTAAACCTGTTTATAATTTATAAATACTTTAAGAATTTGGGGATAAATATTATAAATTTTGTTGAAGCAATTTCCAATAATCTTCATGTGAGATGATTATGTTATGATGTAGCTCTTCTTAAATAAAATATATTTGTGAATAACCGAGTCAAGCAATATGTTAAAAACATGCATACATGTTGATCCTAGTTTTTATTTACAGGAAGTATGAACTTAAGTGTTTTTAAACTAACACAAAAATAGCAGGTTTCATTTCAAGTTGCAGATGCTTTAAACCAACCATTTCCTGATGGAAAGTTTGATTTGGTTTGGTCAATGGAGAGTGGAGAACACATGCCTGACAAACAAAAGGTGCTTCTTTAGTTGAAAAATCCACACGCGTTTTTTAACAGGGTGTTAAACGGGTCGTGTTCAGGGTTGGCGGGCCGACACAAACCTGATCACGAGCCTAATATTGTGTTAGACACATGAACCTGAACACCCAAACACGATACGAGTTTTCGAGGGTTGACACGAACACAACGCCTTTAACTATAATTTTATTTTGTTTTCTGATTTTAATACTCTAAAATTACAAATTAATTGTAACCAAAACTATAAATGTATATAAAATAACTACATCTAAACTATAGCTCAATTCTCTTTCATCTTATGTTGTCGTATTCTTTTTGTTAGAAACAATGGTTTTAATACATACTTTTTTAATTTATAAAATGAACTGTTGAATGTGTCAACCCATGAACCTACCAAGTCGACCCAAACATGACCCATTTAGCTAGACGTGTCTGTTGGTTCGACCAGAACCTAACCCAAACCCGTTTAGACGAAACCCGAACCTGCAAATTTAATGTTGGGTTCGCGTGGTGTCAGAATAAAATCACACCTATACTTTTGAGTTTAAATGAACTAATGATATATCCTAAACAGTTTGTTAGCGAGTTGACTCGGGTGGCGGCCCCAGGAGCCACAATTATAATAGTTACATGGTGCCATAGGGACCTTTCTCCTTCAGAACAATCCCTTCGACCAGATGAACTGAAACTGTTAAACAAGATTTGTTCCAGCTTTTATCTTCCTGCTTGGTGTTCTACTGCTGATTATGTTAAATTACTTGAATCTCTATCACTTCAGGTAAACTCCATCAACCACCCAATATTAATAATCCTAACTTTGACCTGTTAATCTAACTCAGATATTCTTACCACCACCTTCAACTTTTATATAATTTTACAGTGATAGTCCCTCGCTCACGGAACCTAACACTGTTAGCATTTTGATGACGTTAGCAAATTCTTGTCATGTCATCATGTAGCGTTGCCTTGTCATTATGCCACATCAGCAAAATGCTAACGATGTTAGGTTTCGTTAACGGAGCACTATCATTAGTAAATGATTCAAAAGTTAGGAGAGTTAAGTAAAAATTTACTTAGTTGGGATTATGAGAGGCCTATCAGTCAAAGCTAGGATTATATTTATTAACATACAAGTTTCTATTTTTTTTATTTATAAATTATAAGTAATTAAGTGTTTTGGGTGTTGTTACAAAATGATATATCTTAAGTAACGATGCCATTATCAATTAAATTAAATGATTTAGGAGGTAACAAGTTAAAAATGTATGACCCGTTTGACTTGTTAATCGGCCCGTTGCGAGAACATAATCCGGATCTTTCGGTTCATGAGTTGGTGTATAATGTAGGACATCAAAGCAGCTGACTGGTCAGGCCACGTGGCCCCATTTTGGCCAGCTGTAATAAAAACAGCCTTGTCTTGGAAGGGGATTACTGCATTGCTACGTAGTGGTAATATTCTCATTTAAATTATGTATTGCGAGAATATGCAGAATAATATATAAATAATAAAAATTTCAACTTTAAGATTCTTAATGAAGTAAAAGAAAATGATTTAAATTTAATGCCGAATAATACATGCGCACGTGAACGCTTGAGAATTATACATACATATGAAAATATTAGTAGTAAGAACTAATTTAGTATTAAGTGATAAAAGTAACTCTTTCTATATACATATGTATATTTTTTTTTAATATAATTGATCTATATATTCTTGATTAAAATTTGATTAGGATGGAAGAGCATAAGAGGGGCAATGGTAATGCCGTTGATGATTGAAGGGTTTAAGAAGGATATAATCAAATTCTCCATCATTACATGCAAAAAACCAGAATAAAATGAACTGGATTCAATTCGTAATATGTAACTATGTGTGTATCATGCTACTGTGTTTGGTTTCTCAGATTTGAACAAATTTTACTATGAAAAAATAAAGTATATTTCTTACTGTTTACTAGTGACCCATGTCGAAGGGTCAGTCAAAGATAAGGGTTAAAACCCCAGTCCTATATCACTTAGTAGTAGTAAGTCAGGGTCGAATCCACGGGGAGTATGCTGGAAAGAATTGCTTTTATGATCACAAACAATTAAATTAAATGACAAAAAGTAAATTCAAGAGATTGGTTGATAGTTTAAAAACTCAGTTTGAATATGAAGCAAGTAAAATAATTAGAAAACAGTTGTGAGAAGATGTGATCCTCCCGG
>WOUH02040669.1:0-12261 GCA_009936405.2 Stevia rebaudiana
ATCTATCTAATTAGTTTAAAATAGATTAAAATACCCAAAAAATTTTGAGAAACCCTTGACGTTTTGATTGATTTATAAAAGAAATTATTTTACAATGTTTATAAGGGGACGATGTGAGATAAGTTTATAAGATTTTGTGAAAAGAAAGAAAGTTTTGAGTATTCTTTCAAAAATACAGCTACATTGTTTCGATCTTTCAATCTTATGATAGTTTAACTGCAGATTATCAACGAAGCTATGAACGTTGTTACATCATTCAAAGTTGCTATGTTTATTGTCATAACTTTAATCCTCATTTAAAAAAAATGGTTTATATAATTGATAATTCGTTCGGACATAGAGGCCTTTTTTTCGGTCTCGTCCCGGGCAATTAAATCCTCAGGACCGACCCTGCCGCCAAGAGTCTCCATAGTTGCATTCTAATCCAAAATAGCCATGTCATATATCTCGTCCTTTATCTATATGAATGATTTTGTTGAAAACGAAAGAGGGAGCTATAGTGAGAAAACTGAAAAGTGGTCTCTCTCTTTCTTCTGCAAACATGGAGAGAACGGAATTGTTCTCTAGATATCACATGTGTCATTGGGTTTGAGAAGACACAAAGAGGGGTACTAACGCGTGGTTTCTAAATTATTAACCCACTTGGCTTCTTAGTTATAAATGTACTATTCATCAAGTTTCTTTTTGTGGCTTTTAAGTGGAGGGTTATCTACACACTCAATATTTTATCTACACACATATACGACCCGTATAGGTCAATGTGGGGGCATATAGAACCATTGTCCTGACATTCAGTTGACATTCTTCGTGTTTGGCAACTTCCATACGCCCCATACTAACCAATATGACCCATATACAATTTATGAATATTTTCTTCCTTTGTCTTCCGATTTGGATGGTTTGGGTGTGTTTGGGTGAGATTTTTTTTGAAGATTATTATACAAGAACCTATAATACTCGTATATATATTTATTTCTCTAGTGTAATATATGATGTACATGTATACAAAATGTTATCAGTATCAAAGTATTTTACTATGAGCATTGTAATGGAATTTAAAAAAAAAGTTCCATACTATTTTTAAAAAAATTAAAACACATTGATATCCAAATTCGTTATAATCAATCTATAAATTAAATAATATAATCCTCAACTTGTTTCAATATAAATTGCTTACTAAATGCAAATTAGTTTTCTTGGTTAGATAGATTAACGATTTTGATTAATAAATTATGTTTCGATGTAATCTACCTAATCAAACCAACCAACACAAATACATACAATAAACATCAGTAAAGATCCTAATATATAAGCAGCCAAACATAAATACATCATAGACAACCAAAAGATAAATACATCCGATAAACAACCAAAACACTTATAAATAGATCCGATACAATAACTATTCTCATAAAATAGAAACAACCAAAATATCCAAGTAAATCTACAAATCTAACATAAAACATAAACTAAGGTGGTGGAGGGAGGTTTACATCACTACTCGTAGCATTGTCAGTGTGTGATAGCGTTGCTGTGAGTGAGCAAGCTGCTAAACATTCTGCGTAAGCTGCTACTGTGACAGAGCTAGCACATGATGCGTCTGTGCAATCTACGGTAGCGTAGCCTAACATGTGCATGAAATCTCACCACTCTATAAACACGTCGTGGATGTTGTGGTGGCTCCTTAGGTTGAGGCTTCGGCTGAAACTTCGGATGAGGCTCTAGGTGAGGTTCGCCTGAGGCTGAACTATATCACCATCCTCACCCCCACGACTGTCCTCGTCATCATCGTCCACTAGGTCCACATCGTCGTACTTAAGATCGTTTGGCCCGGGTTGTCAAACGATGCCCTGCGTATAAGAGAATCTAAGAACGTAACCTGGCTGGAACCTCCATTCAATCCCCATGCCCTGTGCGTTCCTGTAATCTAATCATGCCGGCGAATGAGGATCAATGTCAGCTGGCTCAATGTCGATAAGTCCAAGAGTGCGAGCCATGTGGGTGTCTGATGTTTTTTGTTCGTACAATTAATTTTACTAAAAGTTTTCTTCACATCATCTAAATCCATGGATGGAGCAGTTTTAACATGACCCACATCCGGTTAACATGGGTCATGTACCTCTTGTGTTGATACTAAGGGTGTCGAAATTTTCAGTTTTCTAGGCATCAATATTTGTTGCCACATGTGGAGTGTGAATGATGAATTCACTCTCATGATGCGCAAGGAATTCATCAAGAGAAGTGAGTGCTCCATTAATTTTATACTTAGGACTGAGAGCTAGACTTCTAAATTTAAATGAATCAGCATCCCCTTGGTTAGAGATAGTAACATATTGGTTACTGGTATGTTGGAGTTGCTCCCGTGTAATGGTGTTGTTAGGAGGACCGAACCAAGTGCAAGAGAAGATATAGGAATGTTGAGTGTAGTGTACTGGCTGGTGGTGGAAGCAAATCACCCTTGACAAATAGAGTTGCCAAGTAAGTGTCATATGATTCTGAATCATGTAGGTGAAGCTTCCAATGCAGTTGTTAATATGGTGTCCCTTTGAGGAATAACAACATCGTGTGGAGAAGATTGTTGTGGAATTTGTCAAGTTGGAGATGAATTAGTGTCCTAAGAAGATGTTTTAGAACTTATTATTTGCTCCTGTGAAGCATGTATCACCTCAGGCATTTTAACCCCTGGATGGTTTTTTTTAGGCTTTCTTTGTTTAAGATGGGGTTTGGATGTAGATGGGCGTCTTTTGGAAATCTTAGCCTTTTGGGCTTTGATTATGGTGGTGACGTAATCTTGAATGGATTTGTCTTGTCAAAGATTTAATTTCATTGAATTTCCAAGAAGAAAGTTTTGTCCTTGTGCACATGTCATTACAAAGTGTGGATAACTCAAGAATTTTGGATTAGTTTTTGTGGTTACATGCAAGTTCATAAAAAAATATCTTGAAAAATCTGAATTTAGTACCAACTGTTAGAATCAGGTTGGTTGGATAGTACCAACTGTTAGAATGAGATTGCTTGGATACACGACTGAATACAGAATAATAAAAAGTTAAATTCAGAAGAAGTTCTAAACCACTCAATCGATTATCAAACAGTTTGTATTCAATTGAATATAATGATGGATGACAAGAACTCCCATTGATTTTTGCTCTCACAATTATTTACAGGTGTGTTTGTGCTCACCAACCATCCTACGATTATAGTGATGATCGCTTTCTATTAAATACATAGGAATATTATTGATGTGAGAGTGATGTTGATGAGATTAATCTTGAATTTATATTTTATTTAGTGTTTATTATTAGTTTATGTTTATCTTTACTGATTAGGAGTAAGAGTTTGAGTTGAATAAGTTAACTTGGTGATCAAGTTATTCTAGTCTATAAATAGGAGTCTAATGAGTCTTTATTTTGTGTGGTCTTTTAAAGAATAATATTAAGAAGTTTTTCTAGTTTTATTTATCGTATTTTATTGCATTTTATAAGTATTCGATCCAATTGGGCCAACAATTGTCTTCCTAAATACCCTTGAAAAATGTCCATATTTATCAGGTATGTTAACAGTGTATAACTTTATAAACACACCATTCTCCATCATCCATACATCAAAAGTCGGGTTACCAAAATCTACCTCTTCAACAACAGAGACTCCGTTAACTTACACATGGACAAATTGTTTACAAAATTATGTGCTAAACTATGTGGGAGCTTTACATCTCTAAATTCTTCACTTGTCATATCGAACGAGATAATCAAATTATAGAACCCAGATTCACCATTTATGGTAATCCTGTCTCTAGCAAGCCAATAAAGAAACCCATCTACAACTACTTGCATCCAATCAAATACAACCGATTTACGAGGGAGATTGCTACGTGGACTTCTCCAAACACGTGTGCTTAATGTAAAAACCTCAACTTGCCAAGGGATGCAACTTACACTTTCTACGTTAATCCAACTCTTGATATGATTAATCTTAATAATTTTAGGGTCAGCCGTCTCACGACATACCCCAAAACCTACAACAGTTTTATATATCTCATTTCTCATGTAACGCTTAGAATTTGCTACATTAGGCACATCAGCACTAACAGAGTTTCTAATCGAAGGATTCCAAATAACAGCTCTCCCAGTTCCAGAAACTGTACCATCACGACCATTTTGAACGTCACCGAACAGAAACAACAAACCCTGAGAGCTGACGAATGTTCTAACACGTTTTGGCATCTTAACCGATTGGGGAATACTTAGAGAAACTTCCTGGTGAGGGAAAGTATCGTCATCAGCAATCAAAACATATTTCCACCCAGAATCAACTGCATCTGTATACCTTACAAGTAGATGTTGTTATCTACTTGTAATGAGCAATAAAATCAGAGCTTTGGATCAGAGACCTCCATGACTTGCAGACGGATCGGAACTGAATCAACGACTCCACGGGAAGCCTTTCCAAGATCTCCACTTGAATGTCGAAAGGTAAGTTGTTCGACATTTTGATTTCTTCTTTTGATAGTTGAAGAAGATAACTTATGTGATACGAATTTCTAGGGTTTACGGGAAGACTTTTAGAGCGATTTCATTTTTTTTTTTAGATTACTGTCTGGGCCGGTATTACAATAAAAAGACTAAGGAGAACCTTATTACCTTGTTGGGCCGGTATTACCCAAAAACAATCTATGTTTGACTTTTAATGTCAAAATTACCATTATCGAACCACGGAAATAACAAAATTAGTTGGCTTTTGGTGTAAAATAATAGCTATCCACCTTTATATATATATATATATATATATGAATCTTATCAACCAGCATGTGTCAAAATCAAGAAACACACAAAAAGTATGTTGAACTTGAGTTTAAAAAGTATTAAATTTGACTCTATAGTCAAAATTGGGATCTGAATCTGTTCTAGGAAGCAATTCCTATAGTATTTAACTAATTTTGTATGATTCAAATTGAAATTTAAGAGAATAATGGATGAATGAAGGAATGAAAAAGAATGGTTTTACGCTTCGGACCTCTATGGTACAAATTTCCGAGTTCATGAAACTCAGTTTGTGGGAAGGGATGAACATGTGATCTCCATCAAATCTGAGTCAATTTTTATACCACCTTTGAGGTATGCATCTTCTTTAAACAAAGAATTTTCAGTTAAAATACTATTTTTTTTTTCTTTTGAAATAACTCAATAGAATTGTCTTTCGAAGCAGTCTCTCTATTCATACGAGGTAGAGGTAATGCTTGTCTTCATCTTATCCCCTCAGACCCTACCTTTAGGTGGAATATACTGAGTATGATGATGATGATGATGATGATGATGATGATGATGATGAATTGTCACTGAACGCTTCCCACACGCATGAAGTCACTGAATTGTCAATTAGAGATCATTTTTGTCATATATTTTGATTTAACGGATGACGTGTGGCATATGCTTCCAATATTTATAGATTGCATTATTTATGAAGTTACAAAACACAAAAAAATTATCTAAATCTACTCATATATATTTGAAGACAGCTACATGTTCAGCACTCGCCAGATGAGCTCCTGTTTGGTAATATTAAAGCATCTGAGATAGCAAGGCTCAAAGTCATCAAGTACATTTTGATTCGTTACCATTAATACATATCACACTTAATATTTAACTAATCTCTTAATAACTAATGGAAATTTATTTTAATTAATTTGCATACTGTAGTGACTGAAAACCAAGACAAAATATCATCTGGATGAGTTTCATGTCCTCACTTTTCAATTTCTGATATTCAACAAGAATTTTGAGAATTACTGGTATCAAAGCTGATAACTAAAATTCATCAACAAGTAAAGTGGAAGTTTTGCTATTAGTCATGATTACCATGAATACTAAACTTTATCTTCATCACAAGACGAATTATAATGTATCACAAATATTAGCAATTAAAAAGACATGTTCTTTTCATTCCAATCATGCATACCACTTAAATTCATTAAAATATCTTTTAGCGATGATAGACATTCTAATTGTTATGAACAAAAGATTTACGGATGAATCAGGAACTAAAATTCAGTCTTGAAACATGTGGTCATCTAACCGCATACCCGATATGAAGTCACGTGAAACCAACTCATCTTAAACTTCAAAGTTCCATGTCATATTTTAAATTCATTAAAATATCTTAAATTAGTTTGCATATTTGTAACACTTTTGATCTAGTAGTTTTCACATTTATAACATGTTTTGTCCGATAGTTTGCACAGTTGTAAGAGTTTTGGTCCATATTCATAAACCAAAAATTTCAAACTCATGGACCAAAAGTATTATAAACATGCAATCTATTTGACAAAACATGGAAATTTTCAATTATAGGCATTAAACCTGAAATTCATGCAAATCACATGTACTATTCGTGTAATTAACTATATATTAAAATATATATATAGCCGTAATTAACTATATATTAAAATATATATATAGCCATAAGGACGTGAAGACATACCGTTGTAATCTATGTATCTTACCCTAATGAATGATTTCAAATAATAGTAAACGCTAACACCTCAATTTTTGTGTTTATTTTATGCTTTTTATTTTATCTTAAATTCTAAAATAGATTTAAATTCAAACTCATTTAAAATTATCTTATCTAATTAAATATTTATCTTATATATTTAAAAGAGTAAGTTGCACTTTTCATCACTAGGTTTGGAATGCATAACAGTTCAGTCCACTCGTAATAAAAACCGTCCATAACGTTTCAAGTCTTAACAATTTCGTCCTAACGTTACAAGTCTTAACAATTTCGTCCCTGGCGTTTCAGGTCTTAACAGTTTTCATCTCTAACGTTTTAAGTATTACCATTTTTCATCCCTAACCTTATATGTTTTAACAGTTTTCTAGTTAAGGGTTCAAGGGTTTTGACTTAAAATGTTAGAGACAAAAACTGTTAAGAGTTTGATAAGCCTTGCAAACCTAAAAGACGAAACTATTGTTTATTTAAAATTTAAATTTGACTTCTCTTTTATTTGTATAATTTTCAAATAAATTTAAAGAATGTATATTTAAAAAATTCCAAAAAAAGGTCGTTGTTTTATAAGCATTTAGTATTAATTAAAATTTATGCTTTTTAAAAAGTGTTTGTCTACAACATTTTTTTTATATATTAAAAAATAAGCTTATATGAAAAAACTACAAATAATATATTAGTATTTAATATAATTGTTTAATATAAATTTAATTTGAGTGTTAAATATTTAAAAGGAGAGAAAAGTAGATAAATTAGAATTAAGAGGCATAAGAAAGTAACATGTGTTCACAAAACACTTTGTCTTATTATATAGTATAGATAGGGTCGGGTTCAAATAGGAAGAGTTTTTAGGGTAGGAATGATATTGAGGGCTATGGTAACGACACGTGGCAGGAGGAAATTTTTAAAGGAGAGGTACATTGATAATTGTGTCCAGCACGCCAAAAAAAAGTTTATAAAAAAAATTATAAAAAAAAGTTAAAAAGAATTTTTAAAAAAATAAAAATAAAATAAAATTTTAAAAAAATTAAAAAAAAGGTGAACTGAACCGACATGCATCATTGTGTTTTTGATATGCATCATTGTGTTTTTGATATGCATCATTATGTTATACGATGTGTATGCTTTGTAGGTTTTTGCGTCATGATTTGTGTTTTACGATTGTCATTGTGTTATAATAAAAGTGAACTGAACCGACATGCATCATTGTGTTTTTTATATGCATCATTGTGTTATATGATGTTTATGCTTTGTAGGCTTTTGTGTCTTGATTTGTGTTTTACGATTGTCATTGTGTTATACGACTGTCATTGTATTATACGATGTCATTGTGTTATACGATTGTCATTGTGTTATACGATTGTGACGATATTATCCTTCAGGTATTTTCAAAGTTCCGAATAATTACAAAAATGTCACCGCGTTAATTCTGGCCGCTGATTAAAAAATCCAATGGAGAAAAAGGAAGAAATCCCGGCCCTGATTTGCATAATCAATGGTTAAGATACAAGAGAATTCAAATGAAAGTTAACAAAGAAGGAAAAGTGTAATGGTGAAAACCCACTTATTTGACTTTTTAAATTTCCCCCAACTTGTTTTAAACAATGATAATTTTTCATACGACATTACTTTTTTTTATTAAAATTGCACGATAAAAACGAACGTTTTTTTCTCTTTAATTTGAGTACCATAATGATATACTTTTTTTTAAACTTAAAAAAAATGTAGTACATAACAATATATTACAAACTAACCTACTACAAAAAATTTAGTTTTTTTAAGACGGGAAAGGAAAAAATTTATAATACAATACATGTATATTTAGTTGTTTTGAAAATACGTTACATGTACATTTAGTTGTTTTGAGAATACAGTACATGTATATCTATTGTTTTGAAAATTCAAAACATGTATAGATATAGTTGTTTTGAAAATACAGTAATATATATCTTGTTTTTGATAATACAGTACATGTAAATATAGTTGTTTTGCAAATAGAGTACATGTATATATAGTTTTTTGTACTAGATTTTTCTATAATATATCACAGTGCTTGATATTTTTTATGTTAAAAAAAAGTATATCACAATAGTACTCAAATTAAAAAGGAAAAAACGCTTGTTTTTATGGTACAAATTTTATAAAAAAATAATGTCGTATGAAAAAGTTATTAATGTTTAAAGAAAGTGGGGGGAAAATTCAAACAAGTCAACAAACGAGGTTTTACATGAATAGTCAAGATTTGTTCCTATTGTTTTTAGGCAAGATTGATCTTTTCTCTATATATTAGATTTCAACTGACTATATAATGAAGCATAATACTTGATCGTTTGTTCAAGGAACCAGAAAACATATAATGATCCCAAATAATCTTAATTCTTACCCATGCAAAGGCGAAGAAGTCAAACGAAATTGACATAGTTCATATCAATGCAAATTTCACGGTATCAATCAACAAAATTAACATAAAAAAAGCAGAAAGGCACACATCAAAAGCTTTCAGGCCTTGGAGAGGCGAAGTTAAAGAATCAATGTTCAACTTCGTTTGATTTTCGAAAAAAGCTTCGTTCAACTTTAGAGAGTTGATGAGATTTAAAAGTTAAACTTTGAGTCTTTAAAAACAAATTGAGAATCGATGTTAACCTAAACAGATAAACGAGTCGATTAGGATTGAAGATAACTGTTAACCCGTTAAGCAATATGCTGGCGACAAAGAGAATGAGGTGATGATAAAAAACCGCTTAATCTTACAGGTGTTTTATTATCATTTACACGTCCTGACTAGTGGTGCATAGATGTTCCACCCAATCTGCCCACCAATCTGCCCATATCAACCTCTTACATATTATTAGGGGCTCAAAGGGACCAATTGTGCAATAAATATTAGCCCATATCGACCCAAACTTTATCAGTTGGGTTTCTTTTGCCAAAGCTACTAGTCTACTATTCATATACGTAAAGTCATAAACTAATATACATGAATATAATCCAACCTCATTTATCAACTTAACTTTTGCAAATTGTTAAGATCAAATTGACCCAGAAGCAGGATATAAACTACAACCAAAACAGCTGAAACCAAATCACATCCCTCTTTGCAAAGACCCTTAGTTGAATCACAAATAATTTGGAGACAAAACCATATTTCGTGCAAACTACATAAGCAAAAACCACAAACGCCCCACTCAAATGTATGTAGGTCGAATTTCAAATTTCAACTCAAAAACCATGAGGGGCATTTGCGGAAACCAATTTTATAATCTGGGAGAATTATATAGTATGCTTAGTGTTTTTAGTATTTAGATTTTGGGTTTATTTCTTTATAAAAATGGATTATGTTTCCTTATATTTCAACAGCAGAAGATAATTCATAAATAAATGCATGACAAAACAAAAGCAATTAACACTTTTCAATCGTGCATACCCAGATTCATGGAATTTCCTTTTGAGGGAGATAAAGAGATAAACATTCTACTCATAAGCAAAAGACTTATTCGTTTAAACAATTACTGAAATTCAGTTCGTGAAACATGGGGTGATCACT
The DNA here is from genome assembly GCA_009936405.2 of Stevia rebaudiana. Lineage (NCBI taxonomy): Eukaryota > Viridiplantae > Streptophyta > Magnoliopsida > Asterales > Asteraceae > Stevia > Stevia rebaudiana. Next base: position 10,052 of record WOUH02040669.1, read on the forward strand.
CAACATGAAGTGATCATATACTTCTGGAAACCAAATTTTCTAGAAAATTGAGTGTTTGCGTTATATTTTTTTATGTAAGATTCGACTAATCAAGCAGAAGTAGTGATTCCGTGTATGGATAAACAAAAAATGAGTGTCCTCTTCCAAGAACCCCAAGACTATAGATGCGTTCTGAGCAGGGCACATATATAATAAGTCGTCCACGGGTTCACCGGTATTTCTAAATCCCCTTAGTGACACATTTAGTGAGTTAAAATTAATAGTGTAAAGCTTTGTGAACGACTTTAAAACACCATCTCCCATCGTCCATACATTTTTACCGTCAAACACAGCAAGAGACTTCCTTACCTTAGACATAGACAATTTAAAAATATTCTTGTGTGCTAACCTATCTGGGAGTTTTACTTCTTCAAATTCTTGACTTGTCAAATTAAATGAAACAATCAGATTACAAGACCTAGATCCACCATCTCTAGTAATCCTATCAGTAGCAAGCCAATAAATAAACCCATTTACAACTACCGGTTGCTCCCCGCCGCCAAATCTAATTGATTTACGAAATAGAGTATTGATGCTATATGGGCTTCTCCAAGTCCCTGTGCTTGACGTAAAAACCTCAACTTGCCAATGGATGCAACTTTTACTTTTCATACCATCCGAATTAAAAATATATTTAATCTTCACAATTTTAGGGTCACTAGTTTCACCACAAACCCCAAAACCTAGAGTAGTTCATTCATCGACACGATTGGTACAAACACAACAACCCATGAGAGCTGCCGATTATCCTACAACACCTAAGCATGTTAACCAATAGGGGAAGAGTACGGGAAACTCTATTTTGGGGGAAACTATCATCATCTGCAACTGAAACATATTTTCTCCCAATCGTAACTGAATCATCCTCATAGCTTACAAGTAGATGTTGCTGTTGGCCGCTATAATGAGCAGTAAATTCAGAGCTATTGATTAGAGATGCCCATGTTTTGGAAACGGATTGAAATCGAATCGAAGATTTGACGGGAAGTCTGTTGATGATTTCGGCTTCAATTTCGAACGGTAGGCTGCGTGACATTTTGATTGTGTATGAATTTTTAGGGTTTACCGATGAAGCGATTTATAAATGGTTGTTAATCAACCGTTTAGCAGCAAAAGGATAGCTTATTACCATAAGCCATAAGGTATAAAGTAAATTGGCCCCATCCTACGCGGTTTTGTTTAAGATTTATGGACCAATTCCGCTGTAAATTTATTCAGAATTCAGTTGTGAACACTAATTAAGTTACTAATTTCAAATCATATTATTTATTTATTTGGTGCAAAACGTGTAGTTCCGGACACGCTAACCGGCCCACGCCAGACCGCCCTGGTCCATCACGTGAGAGGTAAATCAACTTAACTCAGTGTCAAGGCAATTGGCGTTGCGGATCGGATTCGAACACCCGACATTTCGCTATTTGGTGCAAGTCATACGCCCCATTAACCAACTGAGCTACACGGCGGAAGCTGGCCACCCAAAGATGTCCCTAGTGGGATTTGAACCCGGGTCTCCTATGGAGAACCCTTGAGTTCTAACCACTAGCCCATATTGTGATTGTTATATTATTTATTTATGACAAAGCTGCGAACTGTTTTAATGAAAAATATTAATGAAATCTGTTCGTTTTGCCAAGCATCCGTGGAGTCGTCTAATCACATAAAACCGACGGGTTTATACCAATAAGTAGGGGTGTGCATGAAAACAAAAAAACAGAACCTAAACAAAAAAAAACGAATTATTTAAACCGAAATAACCGAAACCAAATAAAACCGACAGGTTTAGTATAACTTTTCCAAAAAACCAACGAGTTTGGGTTGAGTTTGGGTTTGCCTAAAATAGAAACTGAAAAAACCGAATGTTACTTTGGATTACTAGTAAATAAGGATAATGTAGCTTTTATGTTGATCCCATATTGAAACTTGAATGAAAAATATTATTATTATTATTATTATTATTATTATTATTATTATTATTATTATTATTATTAATATTATTATTATTATCATTATTATTATTATTATTATTATTATTATTTGTTTTCTTTATTTTCTGGTGGTGTTCGAGGTGTATGAATGATTTAAGAGGATGCTGCGATTTAAAATGTGCATCTGCTGATCGGCTTAGACCCGTGTTGCCAGGTCATGAAAGATACAAGAAATGGCATCATTAC